>PVKZ01004861.1:0-67626 GCA_004027375.1 Macroglossus sobrinus
CTGTACCTTGTAGATTGTCTTCATTTTGTTTAGTTCTTTTTCTGGATCTTTGTTTTGTTCTTCCATTTAGGACACTTTTTTTGTCTCCTCATTTTGGCTACTTCTCTGTGTTAATTTCTGTGTATTAGGAGGCCAGTAGAGTGGCATTATGCATAGGTGTGCTTCAGGGCTCAGTGGCACAGTCTCCCTAGTCAAGTGTGCCAGATGCTCCAGGAATGACACTTGTGTAACTCATGTGTGCACTCCTGTAGTAGTTGAGCCTTGATTGCTTTTGGAACATCAATGGGAGGGTTTGACTTTTAGTCTGATTGGTTGTGAGTACTGGCTGGTGACTACAGTGGAGGAGCTATTGTGCAGGAGCTGACTCTATGGAACAGGATTTGCTATAGGTAGGCATTACTGCCTGCCCAGTCTACCCTTTGAGTGTGTCCTTTGTGGAGGTAGTTGGGTGGTGCTCTAGTGTGGTCTGAAGTTAGCCATCGGTTTGTTGGTTCTGGAACCTCTTGAGAGGCACTCTGTTGTAGGCCAAGATCAAGCACTGCCTGTGCTGTGCCCAGGGACATTTGATGTGAGCTAAAAATGATATGCAGATGACTGCCTCTTGTATTGCACTTGGAGGTTCACAAGAGAGGCTAAGTTACAAAGTGAGGCAGGCTACTACTAATGCCAGGCTTGGGGCTGCTTAGCAAGAGGTACAGGCTATGCTAAGGCCAAATGCTATTTGTTTGGGAGTTGCCAACCTTTGAGAATTTTCAGAAAGTTCACAGTATGAGCCAATACAGGCCATTTGTATGGAAAAGCCACTGGAAGCACCTTGGGTGGGTCATCAATTTGAGTTGGATGGAGACTCGGGGAATCACCAGAGAGGGTGAATGGTATCAGCCAGGTTGTTGGAGACTCAGATATAGAGGGCCACTTGAGTCTGCAGCCTGGGTGAGGGAAGGGCTCAACAAAGAAAAAATTGCTTTTACCAATACTTCTGTCTGGGAGAAAGCTGCTCCTTTATCCTTCTCCCTAAAGCCAGATAACTCAGTTCCTCCCCATATGTCCCTGTCACCTTTCATGTTAGTGTCCCAGAGCTGGATCTCAGAGCAAGTTAGTCCATCCACGAAAATGTTTATGCACAGGCTCTTTAACAGGAATTCCTGTGACTCCAGCCTCCCTCTGTCTCACTCATCCACAGTCTCTTCTAGTTTTCACAATCAGAAGTTATGGGGACTTCTCTATCCAAAACTGGAACCCTAGCTTTGGGAACCTAGTATGGAGCTGAGACCTCTCACTCTTAAGCAGCTGGGACCCCCTCAACAGCTGGAATAGTCCTCCCAATTTTTAACTGATACACATGCATATGGGACCAGCTCGTCTAGCATCTCCACACTTTTCACCAGTCTCTATATGGCTTCTGTGTATCCCTAGTTATGAAGACTTCTGTTCAGCTAGACTTCAGGCGACTCTCAAAGATGGTTGTTCTGGATTTTAGCTGTCACTTTAATGTGAAAAGGCAAGAACAATATTTTTCTACTCTGCCATCTTGACTGGAAATTCCAGCATTATAAATTTTTTTTTGTCATGTATTTTGACACTCAGTTTTTAAGCACACACACAATAAGGATTGTTATGTCTTTTTGAATATTGATCTTTTTATCCTTATTCAATAGCTCTCTTTATTCTTGATAACTTTCTTGTTCTGAAGTCAACTTTGTCTTAAATTAATATAATTCCTCTTGCTTTCTTTGGTTAGAATTATCATGGTTTATCTTTATTCCTCTACTTTTAATTTATATGTTCTCTTATATTTAAAGTGTGTTTTTAGTAGAAAATATCCAGTTGGGTCTTGGTTTTTGATTTACTCTCTCTATATAATATATGTATTTAGATCAGTGACATTTAAAGGGACTGTTGATGTAGTTAGATTAATATCTACCACATTTTGTTACTCTTTTCTATTCATTGTTCTCCGCTTCTATTTTTGTCTTCCACTCTTTTTCTTTTGCCTTCTCTTGTTTTAATTGAACATTTTAGAAGATTTTATTTTCTCCCTTTTTAGAACACAAATTATTTTTATTTTTATTTAAATTACAGATGACATTTAATATTATCTTATATTAGTTTCAGGTATACAGTATAGTAGTTAGACATTTATGTAATTTACGAAGAGAGTCCCCCTCTCCTCCCAGTTAGTCAAGTAGCCATCAGGCACAATATATGGTTATTACAACATTATTGGCTATATTACCTATGCTGTAATTTACACGCTTGTAACTATTTTGTGACTACCGATTTATGCTTCTTAATACCTTCATTTTGTTCACCTTGCCACACTCCTCCCCCCACACAACATGATAATTGCCAGTTTTTTCTCTGTATCCTTGAGTGTGTTTTCATTGTTTGTTCTTTTATTTTGTTTCTTATTTGCCACATATAAGTGAAATTATATGGCATTTGTCTTTCTCTGATATTTCATTTAGCATAAGACTCTCCAGGTTCATCTATGTTGTTGCAAATAGTAAGATTTTATTTTTCATGGCTGATTAATATTTCATTGTATATATGTTCTACAACTTCTTTATCTAATTATTTATTTAGAAACATTGAAGTTGCTTCCATATCTTGGCTATTATAAAAAGTGTTGCAGTGAACACAGGGTTGCATATATCTTTGCAAATTAGTGTTTTGGTTTTATTTGGATAAAGACTCAGAAGTGGAATTGCTGGGTCATAGATAATTCTATGTTTAATTTGTTTAGGAACCTCTAAATCATTTTCCATAATGGCTGTACCAATTTGCAATCCCACCAGCAGTACACAAGGAGTTCTTTTATCCACATCTTCACTGACACTTGTTATTTTTTAATTTATTGATGATAACCATTCTGACAGGTGTGAGGTGATATCTCATTGTGGTTTTAATTTGTATTTTTCTGTTAATTAATGACTTTGAACATATTTTCATAAGTCTATTAGCCATCTGTATGTTCTCTTTGGAGAAATGGCAATTCAAGTCCTCTGCACATTTTTTAGTTGAATTGTTTGTTATTTTTGATGTTGAATTTTATGAGTTCTTTTAAAAATTGCATATTAATCCCTTATTATATGTATTATTTGCAAATACCTTCTCACATTCAGTAGCTTGACTTTTCATTTTGCTGATGGTTTCCTCTGCTGTGTAAAATTTTTTTAGCTTGATGTAATTTCATTTATATATTTTTTCTTCTGTTTCTGTTGCCCAAAGAGCTATATCAGAAAAAATATATATTACTACATCAATGTTGGATAATTTTCTGCCTAGGAGTTTTTCTTCTAGAAGTTTTGTGGTTTTGAATTTTACATTTAAGTAATTTATTTTGAGTTTATTCTTATAAGAAACTGGTTCAGTTTCTTTTTTTTTTTGCATGTATCTCTCCAGTTTTCTCAACACCTTTTATTATATAGAGTGTCTTTACTCCATTGGAGTGTCTTTACTCCATTGTGCATCTTACATTTTGTCATAAATTAAATAACCATATAGATATGAACTTATTTCTGGGCTCCCTATTCTGTAGCATTAATCTATGTCTGTCTTTATGCCAGTAAAATTATGTTTTAATTATTATGATCTTGTAATATAGTTTGATATTAAGTTGTGATATACCTAACTTTGTTTTTATTTCTCAATATTTCTGTGGCTATTTGGTACCTTTTTAAAGGTTCCATATACATTTTAAAATTATTTGTTCAATTATGTGAAAACACCATTGGTATTTGATAGGGATTGCATTTAATCTATAAATTGTTTTGAGTAGTGTGGACATTTTAATGATGTTATTTTTTCCTAACCATGAGTACATCATTTTCTTCCACTTATTTGTATTTTCTTCAATTTTTTAATTTAATGTCATGAATTTTCATGTACAAGGTTTTTACCTTTTTGGTTAAATATATTCAAAGATATTTTTATGGCTTCATTAATGTTTATTTTATTTTTCATAATTTTATTTTTCTAAAATACAGTTAACATATAATATAGTAGTTTTGGGTGTACAACATAGTGTTTAAATATTTATATAACTTACAAATTGACCATCTCAATAAATCTAGTACTTGACACCACACATAATTGTTACAATATTATTGACTTTATATAATGTTTGCTGTATCTGTGAGTTTGTTTCTGTTTTGTTTGTTCATTTATTTTGTTTTATTAGATTTCACATATAAAGGAAATCATATGTTATTTGTTTTTCTCTGACTTACTCCACTCAACATAATAACCTCTGGGTCCATCCATGTTGCTGCAGATGGCAAGATTTAATTCTCTTTTGTGGCTGAGTAATGTCCAATTTTATATAATGTACCACCTCTTCTTTATCCATTCACTTATTGATGGATACTTACTTTGCATCCATATCTTGGCTATTGTAAATAATACTACACTGAATATAGAGATGCATATGTCTTTTTATATTAGTGTTTTGGGTTTCATAGGATAAATACTCAGAAGTGGAAATAATGAGTCTTTCCTTGTCTTTTATTATAGCCTTAGTCTTAAAGTCTATTTTGTCTAGCACAAGTATTGTTTTCCCAGCATTTTTTTTAAATTCTATTTTTAAGCATTAACATTTTCCATCCTTAACTGTCTGTCTGTGTGTGTCTTTCAATATGAAGTGAATCTCTCATAGACAACATATGCAAGGATCTTGTTTTCTTATTCATTCAGCCACTTTATATTTTGATTGGAGCATTTAATCCATTTACATTTAAAGTAACTGTTAATAGACATATAGTTAGTGACATTTTATTATTCTTATTTTTATTTATTTTTTACTTCTTTTAAATTATACTGACATTGGTTAATGAAATCTAGTAAGTTTCAGGAGTACAATTAAACAGATATATATGTATATATATGTGTATATACACACACACACATATACATACATATATATGTGTAGATATAAACATATACACAAGTGTATACATACATACACGTATTGTATTGTGTGCTCACTGCACATAGTTAGAGTTCTCTCTGACACCATATATTTGAACCCTTTTACCCCATCTATGTTCCCACTTGCCCCTCCCCCACTACCCTCTGGTAACCACAAGTCTATTGTCCATGTTCAAGAATATCTATTTGTTGTTTGCTGCTTTTAGGTTTATATGCAAAATATAAGTGATGTCATGTGGTTTTCAACATTTTCTGTCTGTTTTATCTTACTTAGATGATTATTTCAAGGTTCGTTCATGTTGTCACAAGTGGTGATATTTCATCTCTTTTTATGACTGAGTAATATTTGATTGTATACATGTACCATACCTTCTTTATCCAATAATCCACTGTAGGACACTCCAGTTACTTCCAAGTCCTGGTCTCATGGATAATGCTGCATTAAATATCTGTTTGCAAATATTGTTTTGATATATATTTTCAAGACTTTGAGTTAAATACCCAAGAAAGAGATTGCTAGATAATATGGTAGATCAATTCTTAGTTTTTTGAGGAATCTCCATACTGTTTTTTATAGTGACTGTACAAATTTGCAATACCACCAGCAGTGTATGAGGGTTTCCTTTTTTTCCACATTCTTTCCAATACATGTTAGTACCAGTTTTGTTGATAAAAGCTATTGTAACAGATGTGAGATGGTATCTCATTGTGGCTTTGATATGCACTTCCCTAATCGCTAGTGATATTGAGCATCCTTTCATATGTTTGTTGGCCATTTGTATGTATTCTTAGAAAAAGTGTCTGTTCGGGTTCTCTGTCCATTTTTTGATTGGGTAATGATTTTTGTTGTTGTTATTGAGTCGTATGAGTTCTTTGTATATTTTGGACATTAGGCCTCTATCAGAGGCATTGCTTGCAAATATATTTTCCCATTTGGATGGTTGTCTCTTTACCTTGTTGATGATATCTTTTGCTGTGCAGAAGCTTTTTAATTTGATATAGTCATATTAATTTATTTTAGCTTTTACTTCCCTTGCTTCAGAGGTCAAATTCACAACATCCTCTTTAAGTCCAAAGTCCTTGAGTTTAGTTCCTATGTTTTCTTGCATGCATTTAATTGTTTTAGGTTTATATTGAGATCCTTAATCCATTTTGAGTTAATTTTGGTGTGTGGTGATAAACAACAGCCTAAGTTTATTCTTTTGCAGGTGACTTTCCAGTTTTCCCAGCACTATTTTTTGAAGAAGCTTTCCATTCTCCACTGTATTTTTTTTTGTGTGTGTTTTTGTCAAAAATTATTTGCCCATATAAATATGAGTTTACTTCTGGACTCCTGATTCTTATCCACTGGACCGTGTGCCTGTTTTGCTGTCAATACATTGCTGTTTTGATTACTGTCACTTTGTAGTATAATTTGAAGTTGGGCAAAGTGATGCCTTCAGCTTCGTTTTTTCCCCCCTCAGGATGACTTTGACATTTTGGGGCATTTTGTGCTTCCATACAAATCTAATGATTTTTTGTTTGATTTCTATAAAAACTGCCAATGAGATTTTGATGGGCATTGCTCTAAACCTTAGAATGCTTTAGGTAATAAGGTCATTTTAACAATGTAGATTCTTCCAATCCAAGAACACAGAATATCTTTCCATTTCTTTGTATCTTCTTTGATTTCTTCTAATAGGGTCTTGTAGTTTTCACTATATAGATACTTCACATATTTCATTATATTTCTTCCTAGTTATTTTATTCCTTTTGTTGCAATTGCAAAAGGAATTATTTTTTCCCACTTCTTTTTCTGACACTCGTTATTAAAGTGTAGGGACACTATGGATTTTTGAACATTGAATTTTGTATTCAGAAACTTTACTGTATTTGTTTATTGTTTCTAGTAATGTTCTTGTGGAGTCTTTGGGATTTTCTATATAAAAAAAATCATGTCATCCACAAATAGAGACAGTTTGACATTATCATTTTCTCTTTGGATGCCTTTTATAACTTTCTCTTGCCTGATTGCACTTGCTAGGACCTCCAATGTCACATTGAATAACTGACAATAGTGGACAGCCCTGCCTTGTTCCTGATCTTAGAGGGAAGGTTTTTAGATTTTTACCATTAAGTACAATGTTGGCTGAGGGTTTGTCATAGATGGCCTTTATTATGTTAAGATACTTTCCTTCAATACCGATTTCATTAAGTATTTTGATCATAAATGGATGCTGTATCTTGTCAAAGGCTTTTTCTGAATCTATTGATATGATCACATGATTCTTATTTTTTTAAGTTTTTTACCTGATGTGTCACATTAATAGATGTCTGTATCAAATCATTCATCCCTTTGCCCCTGGGATGACACTGACTTGATTGTGGTGTATAATCTTCTTAGTATGTTGCTATATTCAGTTTGCTATTATATTGTTTAAGATTTTTGCATCTGTGTTCATGGGAGATACTGATCTGTAGTTTTGTTTTTTTGTTTTTTTTTTTTGGTGATGTCTTTGCCAGGTTTTGGTATCAGGGTAATTAATATTGGCCTCAAAAAATAAGTTGGAAAGTATGGCATCAGGGTAATACTGACCTCATAAAATGAGTTGGGAAGTAATGCTTTCTCTTTGATTTTTTGAAAGAGTTTGAGGAGAATCGGTATTACATTTTCTTTGAATGTTTGGTAGAATTCACTGGTGAAACCATGTAGTCTTGGACTTTTACTTTTTGGTAGGTTTTGGATGATTTCCATACTGCTGATTGGTCTATTTAGATTTTCTAGTTTTTCTTAATTTAGTTAGGAAGGTTGTATTTTTCTAAGTACTGATTTATTTCTTCTATGTTATTAAATATGATGTTATATCTTTTTTATACTAATCTTGTATGATCCTTTGTATTTCTGTATTTTTGTGATTTCTGTATTTCTGTGATTTCTGTAATTTCTCCTTTCATCCCTGAATTTATTTGTGCCTTTTCTCTCTCTTTTTTTTAGTGCATATAGACAGTGGTTTGTCAATGTTATTAACCATCTCAAAGAACCAACTTTGTTGCATTTATTTTTTCTATTGTTTTTGTTTGTTTGTTTTCAATTTTATTTATTTCTTTTCTAATTTTGATTATTTATTTCTTTCTTCTGACTTTATGAGGTCTTCCTATAGTCATTTTATCTTTACTTTCTGGTAGCTCAAAGTTTCCATTGCTTCCTGGTCCTTGTGTTTTTGTTTTCTTTATTTTGGCTTTCGTTGGTTTTTCATCTGGTTCTTCTTGTTTTATGTAACATGAAACAGTTCTGAATCTTTGGTATGTGGTTACCATCATGAACATTATGTGTGTATATAGGTATATATGTGAGTATATATATATATATATGTGTGTGTGTGTGTGTGTGTGTGTGTACAATCGTCCATTTTCTTTTGTTCTTTTGCACATGACTTATCTCCATTCTTGTTTGCGAATATGGATCTTTAAATCCTCCCCTTTTCAGTCATTGTTATCTTAATTTGTCTCTATGTATGCTGAACATTCATTTCTATCTTACTATAGTAATTCTCTTCATATCATTTAAGCTTATAGTAACCTGTTCTTAATAAGGATTGCACTCCTCTGCTTTTATTTGACTAATAGTCATTTTACTCCTAATTATGTTTTTTTTGTCATTTTATTTAAGGTGAGCTAACCCTTTCAGTATTTCCTGTAGAGCAGTCCTCATAGTAGAGATTCTCTCAATTTTTGTATGTCTGGAAAGGTTTTAATTTCCCCTTCATATCTAAAGAAGAACTTAGCTGGATACACTATTCTTGGCTGGTAATTTCTTTCATGTAATAGTTTGAATATTTGATTCCTTTCCTTTTAGGCTTGTAAGTTTTGTGCTGAGAAGTCTGAGCATACTATAAATGGGTTTCCCTTTATAAATTACCGTTTTCTTCTTCGTGACTGCCCTGAGAATTCTGTTTGTTGTGATTTTTGATAATTTTAATAAATGTGTTTTGGAGAAGCCTTTTGTGTTGAGATAATTGAGTGTTCTGTTGACTTCTTGAATTCCAAACTCCAGCTCATTCCTTAGGTTTGGAAAATTCTCATTCACTATTTGTCTAAAAATGCTTTCTAGTCCCTGCTTCTTTTCCTTGCCTTTAATAATGCCCATTATTCTTATGTTTTCTCTCCTGATGGTATGAGCTTGTTTTTGTTTTGTTTTGTTTTCATTATTTTTCATTCTTTGTTTTCTCTCTTTCTCCTACTGATTTATTTCTAGATTTTTGTCTTTGATATCACTGATCCTTTCCTCCATTTGGTCATCTATATTTCCCAAGCTTGCTATTTCATTTTTCAACTCTTGCAGTGTGTTTTATCTCCAGAAGATCTATTCTTTTCTCTTTAAGAGTTTCAATGTCCTCGCTCTGCTCATCTAGTTTTTTTTTTTGATTCCTGAAATTATTGATAAGACTTGTTTTGAAACCCACTGAGTTTTTTCAGAAGTACCATCCTGAATTCTGTCATTTAAGTTGCATATTTCTATGTCTGTAAACTTATTTCCTTGAGATTTTTCTCTTTCTTTCTGAGATGCCTCATCACCTTGTTTGTTCATGATATTTAATGGTCTACTTCTCTGCCTGGGCATTAATGAAAATGTATTCTGCTTTTTCTTTTTCTTTTTTTTTCCGGAAAGATTTAGTATATAAAGTCTCTTTAGCCTGCTGCAAAGAAGGGACTTTGTTTTTGGTTTCTAGTATGTGGCATGTAAGCCTCTTGAATCCTTGGTTTACATAAAGCCTTAATGATGCCTTTATATATTGCCTTTATTTTCTCATAGATATTTAATCATGCTTGCTACTCTCAGTTTCGATCCCTGTTAGTGTTAACAACAGTTTTGGTAGCATTTGCTCAGATTCCCCTGGGGCTCTGCAGTGTTTGGTCTCCAGGGTATGGAGGGAGAGGCCCTCTGGGTTGAGGGTTAGGGGTCCTGGCTCAGCCTCAGTTTGCAAATGGATCAGGTAAAAATCAACAATTGTTTCTCTGCCATCAACTTCTCTGCAATTGCCCTGATGACTTGGCCCTGCTCCCGGCCTCATGGAGCTCATAGCTTTCCCAGGCAAGACCGTTCAGGGTATTCGCCACATCTTTTACTCTCCCATTTCCCCTCAGATCCTCAACACCCCGGGTTTTGACCTGTGGTAGCTCATATGCGCAGTGTTACACTCAGACGTGCTTGTGTGCAGTTTGGGTGCTTTTTGTTGAGTTTTAGATGCCCAGTTTATTATTTTTTTCAATGGGAGAAATCCGGGGTCATCTCTCACTCTGCCACATTTCCTCAGTCTGATCCTATCGGTATTTTTTGATGCAATTGAAAATTAAATTGTTTTCTTAATTTATCATTAAGAAAAGTATTATGATGGGTCATTATTTGAGTTTAGAAATGCAACTGCTTTCTGAATATGAATTGGTATTCTGCCACTTTACTGAATTTATATATCAGTTATAATAGGGTTTTTTTTTTTTTGTAAAATCTTTAGGGTTCTTGCTATATAGTATCATGCCATCTGCAAATAATGACAGTTTTACTTCTTTATTTCCAATTTGGATGCCATTTATTCTTTTTATTGTTGTATTGGTAGGACTTACTTGGATAGGATATCCATTGCTATGTTGAATAGATATAGTGAAAGTGGACATCCTTGTCTTGTTTCTGACCTTAAGAAAAACACTTTTAGTCTTTTCCCATTGAGTATGATGTTATCTATGGGTATTTCATATAAGGCCTTTGTTATGTTTAATTATGTTCATTTTATTCCCACTGTGCTTAGAGTTTTTAATATAAGTGGATGTAGAATTTTTTCTGCATCTCTTGATATAAATATATAATTTCTTCCTTTCAATTTGTTAATATGGTGTACTACATTAATTTATTAGCAGATATTGAACCAACTTTGCATCCCAAGAATAAATCTCACTTGGTCATAGCACATGATCTTTTTAATGTATTGCAGAAAATTTTACTTGCTAATATTTTGTTGAGGATTTTGCTTCTTTTTACTAGGAATATTGTTCTAAATATTTTTTTGTAATATCTTTGAGTGGTTTTGGAATCAGTGTAATGGTGGCCTGATAGAATGAGCTTTGAAGCCTTCTCTCCTCTTAAGATTTTTTTTGTATAGTTTGAGATAAATAGGTGTTAATTCTTCTTTAACTATTTGGTAAAATCACCTGTGAAGCCATTTATTTCAGAATTTTGTTTTTGTTGAGTTGTTTGATTGCCAGTTTGATTTCATTAGTCACCATTGGTCAGTTCTAATTTTTTTTTTTTACTCAGTCTTGGGATATGATGTGTTTCTAGGAATATATCTATTTATTCCAGATTGTTCAATTTCTTGGCATATATTTGCTAGTAGGGTTTTTAAAAAAATAATTCTTTGTCTTTTTGTGGAGCCCTTCCTTCTCTTGTTTTATTTCTGATTTTATTTAAATCTTTTGACTTTTTTTGATAATTCTCTTTAAAGTTTATCAGTTTTGTTTACCTTTTCAGAGAACAAGCTCTCAGTTTCATGGATCTTATGTATTGTTTTTCTAGACTCTATTTTTTTGCCACTCTCATGTTTTTATTTCCTTTCTTCTATTCACATTGAGCTATGTTTGCTATTGTTTTTTTTTTTTTCTTCCTTTAGGTTAAAGATTGGTTTACTTATTTGAGAGTTTTCATGTGTCTTGACATAGGTCTATATTGCTATGAATTTCCCTGTTAGTAATATATTCACTCTGTTTCATAGATTTGGGGTCATTGTGTTTTCATTTTCATTTGTCTCAAATTATCTTTTCATTTTTTTCCTTGATCTCATTGTTAACCCATTCATTGTTTAGTAGCGTGTTATTTAGCCTTCATGTGTTTGTGTATTTTTTAGTTTTCATCTTTTAATTGAATTCTAGTTTTATACTACTGTGGTTAGAGAAGACACTTGATGTAATTTTAATCTTAAATTTACTGAGACATGTTTTGTGGCCTAACATGTAATCTGTATTGGAAAATGTTCCATGTGCACTTGAGAGGAATACATATTCTTCTGCTTTGCAGTGATAGACTTTTAAATTATCAATGAAATCCACCTGGTCTAGTGTATCATTTAAGTTACTGCTTCCATGTTGATTTTCTGTCTGGAAGATCTGTCCATTGGTTTCAAAGAGGTGTTATATTCTCCTACTGTAAATGTATCACTGTTACTCTCTCCTTTATTTCTCTCATTATTTGCTTTGTACATTTTGGTGCTCTTGTGTTGGGTGCATAAATTTTTACTTGGGTTATATCCTCTTATTGAATTGATTCCTTCATCATTGTGTAATGTCCTTTTTTTCTTATTATAGCCTTTTTAAAACATTATTTAGTCTGATCTAAGTATTGCTACTCTAGCTTTTTAAAAATTCCATTTGTATTAAATATCTTCTATTTCCTTACTTTCAGTGTGTTTGTGTCTTTCGATATGAAGTGGGTCTCTTATAGACAGATATGTATGGATTTTGTTTTCTTATATTTTTAGCTTTTCTATGTCTTTTGATTGAAACATTACTCTATTTACTATTAAAGTAATTATTGGTAGGTACATAGTGATTGCCATTTTGTCATTCATATATATATATATATATTCATATATATATTCATATATATATATATATATATATATATATATATATATATATATATATAATTCTTCTTAAGGCAGTCGCTTCAACTTTTTTTGTAATACTGGCTTGGGGTGGTAAATTCTTTTAGTTTTTTTTCTGTTTGGGTTGCTCTTTATCTCACCTTTAATTAATAACCTGCTGGGTAGATTATTTTTGTATGTAAATTTCTGTTTTTCATCACATTGAATATTTTATGCCTATTCCTTCTGGCCTGCAAAATTTCCATTGAGTATTTGGCTGACATTCTTATAGGAGTACCTTTGTAAATAACTAGCTGCCTTTATCTTGATGCTTTTAAGATTCTCTCTTTGTTTTTAATGTTTGCCATTTGAATTATAATGTCTCTTGCTGTGGTTCATTTGTGTTCAACCTTTTTTGTGACTACCTTTGCTTCTTGGACTTGAATATTTATTTTCTTCCCCAGGATGTGGAAGTTTTATGACATTGTTACACCTAACATTGTCCAGAGGACCCTTCAACTATCCTCATTTTTAATTTTTTTCTTTTTGCTGTTCTGATTGAGTGTTTTTTGCTACCTTGTCTTCCAAATTGCTGATTTGATCTTCTGCTTCATCCAATCCACCATTGATTTCTTAATTTCAGTTATTATATTCTTCATTTCTGACTGGTTCTTTTTTATATGGTGTCTATGTCCTTTTATATGTTTACTATCTCCTTGTTAATGCTTTCACTGAGCTCATCTATTCTTCCCATAAGTTCATTGAACATCCTTATAACCAGTGTTTTGAACTCTGTATCTAGTAGACTACCTACCTCTATTTTATTTAGTTTTTTCCTAGAGTTCTTTTATTTGGGTCATGTTCCTTTGTTTTATCATTTTGGTTTTCTCTTTTTATTCTTCTACATCTCTCAAACTTAGCTGAGTGAGCTTATATAGTAGGTGCCCTGTGTAGTCCAGTGACTCAAGCTTCCTGAACATCTGTGCTGGGTGCACCAGCTCTGTACCTTGCATGGTTTTCTGTGCCCTCTTATTTTAGTAGAGCCTTGATTGTTATTGGCACATTAGTTAGTAGGACTGTGAGGATTGGCCACACCCACAACATATGATTTGCTCTGTGGGAACTGACTCCATGGACTGGGGTTTGCTGTACATGGTTCCTATGCCTCTTGGGACCACTCATTGGGTGTGCCATTTGTGGGGCTAAGAGGGGGTACTTTTTTGAGGTGTAATGCCAGCCTTTGAATATATTGGTTTTGGAGCCCATTAGGAGGGGCACCTATGCAGACCATAGTCAGCTGCATGCTTGTTACCTGCCTAAAGCTACTTGGTAAGAGCTACAAAGCTTATGTTTTAGTTGCTGCCTGAGCTGGACCTGGAGGTATGTGGGAGAAGCCATGCAGCCCACCAACGTCAGATGCCACCAAAACTGGGCCTGGGGAAGCTCAGCAAAAGATTCAGGGCACCCTCAGGCCTGAGGATGCCTGCTGGCTTCCCATAAGGCTCTGCAGCTGAATGAGCCTTAGGAGTACCAGAGCTGGATAAAGTAGGTTCTCAGTGACCCACCAGGGTAGGGCAAGTTGTGTTCCCCAGGTTGGTGCAGATTCAGGTTTATTGCCAGTATTGAGCCTGTGGCCACTTTCAAAAGTCTGCTCATACTGAGGCCAGGCACTACTCACCTCAGGTCTGCAGACACCTCAGATGTTTTCAAGAAATACTGCAACTAAGGCTGAGGCTTATTGCCTACCACCAAAAGCGTATTCTGAAGTGTGGGAGCCAAGGCCTGCTGATTGACATAGAAGGAACTTCCTGGTGAGAGTGCAAGGTGAGTCTGGTTATCAAGTAACCACATATAATTGCCTCTGGGCAACTTTTGATTTTGGTAAGGTAGGATCTCAGGGAGTCAGTGATGTGAGTATATCTTGCCAGGCCAACGGAGATTCAGTTTTGGCCATGTGGCGGGAGGACACACCAAATGGAAAATGGCACTTTCCTACAGACTATACAGGAGGAGGGCTCAACAAAGGGAAAATGTCACTGTCCTTTCAGCCCTTGTCCTGAAGTCACACAATGTAGTCTTTTCCTGCTTGTCTCTGACACCTCTCCAGCTGCTGTCCCTCCACTGGAGCCTAGAGTGAATGCCTGCTAGTGAGTTAATCCGTGCATGGGCTCGTTAAGGGAAAGTCTGGATTTCCAGTTCCCTTCCATCACACCCAGGGGGTCAGATTCTCCACTGATTTTCACAGAAAGATTTTTGGGGGATTCCTGTTCTTGACACTAAAATCTTGGGTTGAGGAGTACCAGTGCTGGACAGGGGCCTCTTGCTTCTCTGATGGGAGCCTCCACAGCTGAGATATCCTCCTTGATGCTCAATCACATGTGGGTGTGGGACCAGCCTGTTTTGCGCCTCTGCTCCTCCTCCCAATCTTGATGTAATGTCTTTATATCCCCAGTTATAGGAGTTCTGTTCAGCTAGTCTTCAGATCATTATTCAGGTTGACTGTTTCACAATTTAATTGCAATTTTAATATGGACATAGGGAAAGGCATGCATAATGTTTACTTATCCCACCATCTTGGCCAGAAACTCTATACTTCTTTTTTTTTTAAGTTTATTTAGTGATTTCTCTATGGATTGCAATATGCATTTACAACAAATCCATATTCACTTTCAAATACTATACTGCTTCACGAGTAGTTTAAATAACTTATGCTAATGTGTTCTTAATTTTTCTCTCCCATTTCTTTTATTTTTGTTGTCATTTATTTCACTTATATGTTTATAATCATCATATACCTTGATGCTATTATTATTTGGAAAAAATCATTATCTGTTAGATAAGTAATGATAAAAATAGAAAATTGTGTTTTATCTTCATTTATTCTTTTTTTAATGCTCATCTTTTCCTTCATGTAGGTCTAAGTTTCAGATTTATATTATTTCCTTTTCTCTGAAGAATTTTATTTAACCTTTTTAGAAAGGTGAGTCTACTGAAGACAGCTTCTCTCCATTTTTGTTTATCTGAGAAAGTAATTATTTCTCCTTCACATTAAAGGATTACCTTACTGGACACATTATTCCATGTTTTCCCTTTTTTTCATTATTGTTATATTCATTTCAGTTTTTTTTTTATTTTCTAATACAACACTTGTAGATTTTTTATTTCTGATTACCATGTACTGAATATATACCAAAGTATGCTTGTAGAAGTCTATTTTAAGTTGATAGTCACTTAAGATTGAACACATTCTAAAATACTACCATTTTTACTCACTCTCTTCAGGTTTATGATTTTGTCATTGTTTTTTACTTTGTGTGTGTGTGCAACTCTCAAATTACACAAGATCTTTCTACTATTGCCTTTAAAGTTTGTACTAGTTTTAGTATTGGTCGATCCAGAGCTTTTGTTATGTTTTTGCCTTTGTCAGTCAGAATGTTTTTCTTTGCAATATTTTCTTTCTTTTTTTTCTACCTTTTTTAGGCAAGAGAGACATTATTGAACACTATTACAATAAGAGAATCAAACTCAACTCCTCTAAAAAAATACTGGGAATTTTTAAAGCTATGGTGAGTAAATGGAAAAGTACTAGAGGACTTTAGTGTCGAGGAATGATTAATATGGTGGGTCATCTGTGTTAGCTAATTGTCAATTATCAATGTTATGGTCCTACACTCCTACAGAAAGAGATAAAAGTTCTTTTTTTTTAAATTCTATATTTTAATTTTTTTCGATTATAGTTGACATACTATATTATATTAGTGTCAGATATACAACACAGCAATTAAACATTTATATAACTTACAAAATGATCACCCCGATAAATCTGATACTTTACATAGTTACCACAATTCGACTGGCTATATTCACCATGCTATACTTTACATCCCCATGCCTATTTTGTAACTGCTGATTTGTACTTCTTGATTCCCTCTATCATTCACCTATCCCCCACCCAAAACCAACAATCATCAAAATGCTCTCTGTATTTGTGTTTGTTTTTGTTGTTTGTTTGTTTATCTTGTTCTGTAGATTCCATGTATACCTGAAAACATTCATTTATCTTTCTTTGTCTGGCTTGCTCCACCTTGCACTATGTACTCTAGATAAATCCACATTGTTGCAGATGGCAATATTTTATTCTTTTTATGGCTGAATAATATCCCATTATACATATATATATATATATATATATATATATATATATATATATATATGTATATATGTATATACACTACCTTCTTTATCCATTCATTCACTAATGGACATCCAGGTTGCCTCCATATCTTGACTATTGTAAATAATGCTACAATGAACATATGGATGCACATGCTCCTCTAAGTAGTGTCTTGGGTTTCTTTGAATAAATACCCAGAAATAAAATTACAGAATCCCTTTTTTACTCTTGTTATAGACTTTGTTTTAAAGTTTATTTTGTCTGGTATTAGTATTGCTACCCCAGTTTTTTGTTTTATTATATTATCCTTTTACTTTAGTATGTGTGTATTATTCCATTTGAAGTATTTTATAGGTAGCAGATGTAAGGGTTTTGTTTTCTTACCCATTTAGCTTCCCCATGTCTTTTGATTGGACCATTTAATACATTTACATTTATATTAATAGTTGTAGATATGCAATTATTGCAATTTTATTATTTATATTCAATTTTTTTTCTTTTTAAAGAAATTAATTTAACATTTCTTGTAATACTAGTTTTGTGGTGTTGAACTCCTTCAGCTTTTTCTTGTCTGAGAAGCTCTTTATTTCTCCTTTGATTCTAAATGATACCCTTTCCAGGTAATCTTGGATGTAGGTCCTTGCTTTATATCTCTTTGAATATTTTGTGCCAATTTCTTTTGGCTTCAAACATTTCTGTTGAGAAATCACCTAACAGCATACTACCCTCTAGGTCTATCATGCAATATCTTTTCTCACCACGCCTTACTTTTAGTCTGTGAGTGTCTTTTAATCTGAAGTGAGTTTATTGTAGGCAGCATATATGGGAGTCTTATTTTCTTATCCACTTAGCTACCCTGTCTTTTGGTGGAGTACTTAATTCTTTTCCATTTGAGGTACCTGTTGATAGATACATAGTTATTACCATTCTTTATTCAGATTTTTGATATGTGTTTTTTTCTTCTTCTTCTTAAAGAAGTCCCTCAAACAATTCCTGCAATACTGACTTGGTGTTGAGAAAAGTTTTTAGCTTTTTTGTTTGTTTGTTTGGGAAGCTTTTTATTTGTCCTTCAACTCTAAATGATAGCTTTGTTGGATAAAATGTTTTTGGCTATAGATACTGGTTTTTTAGCACTTTGAATATTTTATGTCAAGCCCTTTTGTCTTGTAAAGTTTCTTTTGAGAAATTAGCTGCCAACCTCATGGGTGCTCCTTGTAGGTTACTAACTGTTTTTGTTTTGCTGTTTTTAAGATTGACTCTTTTCTTTAACATTGGCATTTTAATTATGTGTCTTGGTGTGGGCCTCTTTGGGTTCATCTAATTTAGAATGCTCTTCACTTTCTGAAATTTTATGTCTATTTCCTTCACCAGCTTAGAAAAATTTTCAGTTATTTTTTTCAAATAGATTCTCAATCCCTTGCTCTCTCTCTTCTTCTGGTATCTTTATGATGCAAATGTTATTAAGATTACTATTGTATTATAGACCCTTATTATACTATATATAGACCCTCATTGTATATTATCATCATTATGAAATTTATTGTGAGGCATTAGGTAATAAAATTATATAGGTTTCAAGCGAATAATTCAATAATACATCATCTGTATATTACATTGTCTGTTCACCACCGAAAGTCAAATCTCCTTCGATTAGCAAATATTTGACCCACTTAACTATTTTCTATCTCCCTCTACCCACTTGTCCCTCTGGTAACCACCATACTATTATCTGTGTCTATGAGTTTTTGTGTTTTAATTATGCTCATTTGTTGCTTTCAATTTTATATTCCACGTGAGTGAAACTGTATGGTTTTGACATTGTCCATCTGACTTATTTCACTTAATACCCTCATTATTGATTTATGTTGTTGCAAATGGCAGTATGTTATCTTTTCTTATGGCTGAATAGTATTTCATTGTACATATGTACCTTGTCTTCTTTATCCAATCATTTATCGAAAAACACTTTTATTGTTTTCATGTCTTGGCCAATGTAAATAGTGTTGCAATGAACATAGGAGTGCATATATGAATAACACATATTCATATATTATGAATAAATGTTTTAAAAATTTTCAGGTAGATACACAGAAGAGAGATTGCTGGGTCATATGATAATTCAATTATAAATTTTTGAGGCATTTCCATACTGTTTTCTAAATGACCATGCCAAATTACATACCCACTAGCAGTGTATGATGGCTTATTTTTCTCTAAAATCTCTGCAACACTTGTTATTACTTCTCTTGTTGATCACAGTGATTCTAACAGATATAAAGTGGTATCTCATGATGGTTTTGATTTGAGTTTCTCTAATAGCTAGTGAATTTGAACATATTTTCATATATCTGTTGGCCATTTGTATGTCTTCCTGATTGAAGTGTGAGCTGTGTTCCTCTACCCATGTTTTAGTTGGATCTTTTTTTATTGTTGAGTTAAATAAGTTCTTTATATATTTTGGACATTAAATCTTTATTGGAGGTGTTTGCAAATATGTTTTGATACTCAGAAGATTGCCTCTGTTTTATTGATGGTTTCTTTTGCTGAAATAAACATTTTTAGTTTGATATAATTTCATTAACTTATTTTTGCTTCTTCTTCCCTTGCCTTTGAGGTCAGTGTTTTAAAAAATCCTCTCTAAGGTTAAGGTTCATAAGTTTAGTACTTATGTTCTCTTCTATGCTTTTTATTGATTTTGGTGTTAGAACCATTTTGAATTATGTTTTTATGGTGACAAATAGTAGTCTAATTTTATTCTTTTGTACGTGCTTTATTAATTTTTCCAGCACCATCTCTTAAAGAGGCTTTTTTTTCTCCATTGTATGTTTTTGGCTTCTTTGTCAAAAATTGTTTGCCCATATATAGGTCAGTTTATTTCTGGGCTCTCAATACTGTTCCATTAGTCTATGTCTGTTCTTCTGCCAATACCATGCCGATTTGAATATTTTTACGTTGTAGTCTAATTTGAAGTAGGAGGTGTGAAACCTACTTTTTTTTCTTTTTTCTTGGGGTTATTTGGACTATTTACATTTTTTGTGGTTTGATACAAATCTGATATATTTTTGTTACATTATTTTAAAAATTACGTTAGTGTTTTGATGGGGATTGCATTAAATCTGTATATTGCTTTGGATAATATGGCCATTTTAACTATGTTGTTTCTTCCAATCTATGAACTGTCTTTCCATTTCTCTGTCTTCTTCATTTTTATTTATTAATATCTTATAGTTTTCAGTATATAGATTCTTTACATTTTTTGGTTAATTTTACTTCTAGGCTTTTTATTCTGATGCAATTGAAAAATTTTTTTTTGCATTTTTTAAAAAAAAATTATTGTTATTATGTAGGAATGCAATAGATTTTTGTACATTGATTTTTACAACTTGCAACTTTACTGTATTTGTTTATTGTTCCCAATAGGTTTTTTTTTTTTTTGGAGGGGGAGTCTTTAAGAGTTTCTATATAAATGATCTTGCTATCTGTAAAAAAGTGAAAATACGACTTCTTACTTACCTATTTTGATGCTTTTTATTTCTTTCTCTTGCCTGATTGTTAACTAGAAATTCCAGTGCTATGTTTAATAATAATGATGACAGTGGTCATCTTTGTTTTGTCCCTGATCTTAGAGGAAATACTTTCAGTTTTTCGCCATTGAGTGAGATATTAGCTGAGAGACTGTCATAAACGCCCTTTATTATGTTGAGGTAATTTCCTTTTATACACATTTTATGGAATGTTTTAATTATAAATAGATGTTATATCTTGTCAAATGCTTTTTCCTCATCTATTGATATGATCATATGATTCTTACCTTGTTTATGTGACATATCATATTAATCTATTTGCATATATTGAACCATACTTGAGTCACTGGAATGAACCCTACTTGATTGTAATGAATTATCTTTAATGTGTTTGATTTGTTAGTATTTTGTTTAGGATTTTTGCATCTATATTCATCAGAAATATTGGTCTGTAGTTTTTTTTTTTCATGTGTTATTCTTGTCAGGTTTTACTATCAGGGTAATGTTGACCTCATAAAATGAATTAGAAAGTGTTGTCTCTTTAAATTTTTGGAACATTTTGAGAAGGATAATTATTAAATTATTTTTGTTTGGTAGTATTTACTAGTGAAGCCATCTAGTTCTAGAATTGTATTTTTGGGAGATTTATGATGATTGTTTCAATTTCTTTACTGTTTATCAGTCTGTTTATATTTTCTAGTTTTTGTATGATTCAGTCTAGGAAGATTATATAATTCTAAGAACATGTCTTTCTCTAGATTAGTAAATTTGGTGGCATATATTCTTTTAAAGTATTCTTGTTTATCTTTTGTATTTCTGTGGTTTCTGTCAACTTTATATCTTTTATTTCAGAATTTGTTATTTGAATCTTTTCTCTTCTTAGCGATTCCAGTAAAGTTGGTAAATTTTATTATTCTTTTTATATATAAAGTACTCTTTGTTCTTCTGAATGCATCTTATGTCCATTCCCCTTTTCAATTTCAGACCTTTAGACATGCTCCTCTTATATTTTCACTGTCACAAATTACCTGTATTTATGTTGTATTTCATTTCCAAATTAAAGTGCTATCACTTTTATTATTTTTAATATTTTACATCTTCTAAACTTAGTTATATTTACTTTTTCATTTATTTTTTTATTTTCTCATATAATCTTTTATTTTTTTAAGTTTTTATTTATTTATTTACTTATTTATTTTATGATGAAATTGGATAATAGAATCCAGTAAGTTTCAGATGTACAATGAAACAGTAAGCAATATGTATGTGTTTACACAAACAGCAGTATTTCATCTCTTCTTATGGCTGAGTAATATTCCATCGTGTGTGTGTGTGTGTGTATATATATATATATATATACCACATCTTTTACTAGTCATCTATTGTAAGACAGTTCGGTTGCTTCCACATCCTGACCACCATAAATAATGCATGCTGCTATAAATATCGGTGCACAAATATATTTTTGGATATAAATTTTCAAGTCTTTGGGGTAAATACCCAGTAGAGGGATTGCTAGATCACGTGGTAGATCAATTCTTAGTTTTTAAGGAAACTCCATACTGTTTTTCATAGTGGATGTACCAATTTTCAGTCCCACAAGAGGGTATGAGGTTTCCTTTTTCTCTGCATTCTCTCCAACAATTGATAATATTTGTCCTATTGACAATAGATATTCTAACAAGTGTGAGATGGTATCTCATTGTGGTTTTAATTTGCATTTTTCTAATAGCTACTGATATTAAGCATCTTTTTATATGTTTGTTGGTCATTTGTATGTCTTCTTGGGAGCACTGACTGTTTGGGTCCTCTGCAACTTTATTGATTAAATTTTGTTGTTGTTGTTGTTGTTGTTAAGTTGTATGAGTTCTTTGTATATACTGGATAGTAGGCCTTCATTGGAAGCTTTGCCTGCATATATCTTTCTTCTCCCACTCAGATGGTTGTATCTTTACCTTGTAGACAGTTTATTTTACTGTGCAGAAGCTTTTAGTTTAATGTAAATATATTCATTTATTTTTGTTTTTACTTCCCTTGCCTTTGAGGTCAAATTCATAAAATCCTCTTTAAGTCCAAAGAACTATGAGTTTACTTCCTATGTTTTCTCTTATGTGCATTATTGCATCAGGTCTTATATGCAGGTTAATCCATTTTTACTTAATTTTGGTGTGTGGTGATAGAAAACACACTATAGTTTTATTCTCTTGCAAGAGACTTTTCATTTTTTCAAGCACCATTTACTGAAGAGTTTTTTTTTTCTTTTTTTCTTCAATGTATGTTTTGGCCTTTTTGTTGAAAATTATTTGCCTACATAAACATGGACTTATTTCTGGACTCTCAGTTCTGTTCCACTCGTCTGTTTTTCTGCCACTATCAGGCCATTTTGATTATTGTCTCTTTGTGGTATAATTAGAAGTCAGGCCAAGTGATGCATTCAGCCTTCTTTTTTTTCTCAGAATGGCTTTGACAATTCAAGGTCTTTTGTGCTTCATACAAATTTGATGATTTATTGTTCTATTTCTTTTTAAAAATGCTGATGCAATTTTGATGGAGATTGCACTAAATCTGTGTAATGCTATAGGTAATATGGTCATTTTAACTATGTTGATTCTTCCAATCCATAAACACAGAGTATTTTTCCATTTCTTTGTATCTTCTTTGATTTCTTTTAATAGAGTCTTATAGTTTTCATTATATTGGTCCTTCTCATGTTTCTTTAGATTTATTCCTAGGTATTTTATTCCTTTTGTTGCAATTGCAAAAGGAATTATTTTGCCACTTCTTTTTCTGGCACTTTAGTTTTAGAGTATAAAAATGATATGGATTTTTGAACATTGATTTTGTATCTAGAAACTTTATTTGCTTATTGTTTCTAGTAGTGTTCTAGTGGAGTTCTTAGGGTTTTCTATCCAGAGAATCATGTCATCTGCAAATAGTGACAGTTTGACTTCTTTGTTTTCTACTTGGATGCTTTTTATGTCTTTCTCTTGTTTGATTGCACTCTCTAGGACCTCCAATGTTATATTGAATAACAGTGACAATAATGTACAGACTTGCCTTGTTCCTGATCTTACAGGGAAAGTTTTAATTTTTTACCATTCAGTATAATATTGACTGAGGGTTTGTCATATATGACCTTTATTATGTTAAGGTACTTTTCTCCTATACTGATTTTGTTACATGTTTTGCTCATAAATGGATGTTGTATCTTCTTGAAAGCTTTTTCTATATCTATTGATATGATAATATGATTCTTATTTTTTAATCTGTTTATGTTGTGTATCACATTATTTGATTTGTATATGTTGAACCATCCCAGTGCCTCTTGGATGAAGCCCACATGATCGTGAAGTATAATTTTTTGAATATACTGCTGTATTCATTTTGCTAGTATCTTATTTAGCAGTTTTGCATCTGTGTTCATGAGAGACATTGGTCTGTAGTTTTCTTTCTTTGCGTTATCTTTACCCGGTTTTGGTATCAAGCTAATATTGACGTCTTTATTTTTTAAAAGAATTTGAAGAGAACAGATATTAAATCATCTTTGAATGTTTAGTAGAAGTAGATGAGGAAGCCATTTGGTCTTGGACTTTTACTTTTTGGTAGGCTTTTGATTGTTGTTTAGATTTCCATGTTGCTGATCAGTCTATTTAGATTTTCCAGTTCTTGATTCAGTCAAGAAAGGTCATATCTTTCAAAGTACTTGTCCATTTCTTCTAAGTTATTAAATTTGGTGTTATATACTTTTTCATAGAATCCTTGTATGATCTTTTGTATTTCTGCCATGTCTGTCATCATTTTTTTCTTTCTTCCTCGATTTTGTATATTTGTGTCCTTTCTCCTTTTTCTTTAGTGATTTAGCCAGGGGTCTGTCAATTTTATTAATCTTCTCAAAGAATCCACTCTTTGTTGCATTTATTTTTCTATTTATTTTTGTTTATAATTTTATTTATTTCTTCTCTAATTTTAATTATTTCTTTTTTTCTGCTGACTTTAGGCTTTATATGTTCTTCCTTTTCTACTTTTTTTTTAAGATGAAGCATTAGGTTGTTTTTTTGGGCTCATTCTTGTTTTTGGAGATAGGCCTGTAATGATATGAACTTTACCCCTATGACCAATTTACCGTGTCCCAAAAGTTTTGATATGTTATGCTATTATTATTATTCATTTCTACGTCTTTTTTTATCTCTCTTTTTTATTTTTTCTCTGGCTCAGTCATTCTTCAGTAGCATGTTGTTTAATCTTCATGTATTTGTTCTTCCCTCTTTTTTTTTTTACAGTTGATCTTTAGCTTCAAAGTATTATGATCAGAATAAGGTTGGTATGATTTTATCCCTCTTATATTTGTTAAAGCTATCTCGGCATCCCAGTATATGGTCAATCCTTGAGCATGTCTCATGTGCACTAGAGAAGAATATATAAGGAAGTGTTTTGGGATGAAAGGCTCTGTATGTGTCAATTATGTCCAGTTGGTCTAATGTGAGATTTAAGGATGTTATTTCCTTATTGATTTTCTGTTTGGATGATCTGTTCATATCCAACAGTGAGGTATTGAGGTCCCCTACTATGATAGTGTTTTTGTCTGTTTAGTTCCATTAATGATTTCTGTATATATTTTGGGTCTCCATGACTGGTAGCATAACTATTAATAAGTGTTATGTCTTCTTGGTATATGTTTTTTTCTTTATTATTATAAAGTTTCCCTTAATATCTTATTATTTACCATTTCTCTTTTGAAGTCTATTTCATCAGATATTAGTACTGATACTCCTACTTTTCTGCAATGCCATTTGTTTGAAATATCATTTTCTACCCTTTCACTTTGAGTATATATTTGTCTTTGCAACTGAGATGTGTCTCCTGGTGGTAATATATGGTTGGGTTTTGTTTGTCGATCCAATTTACAACTCTTTGACTTTATATTGGTGTTCAGTGCATTTACATTTAGTGTGATGATTGAAATATGAGGTTTTTCTATAACTGTTTTCTCTTTTGCTTTCTAGTAGCTCACTATTTCCATTGATTCCCTATCCTTGTGTGTCTTTTTTAAAAATTTTGATTGAGTTTTGTGGGCTTTCTCTTTTGTCCTTCTTGTTTTCTATTATATAATTCAGTTCCAAATCTTCAGCTTATGGTTACCATTACAAATATGTAGAGGACAGTTAAATGCACAGATTAATCCTTTTTCTTCTGCATGTGCTTTATCTCCATTCTCCTTTGCAAATTTGGACCGTTGAATCCTCCTCTTTTCAGTCATTTTTTCCTCAATTTATCCCTATGTATCCTGAACACTCATTACTATCTTGCTACAGCAAATGTTTTCTTATTGTTTAAGCTTATATTCCCTGTTCTTAGTAAGGGTTGTACTCTTCTGCTTCTATCTGCCTGCTAGTTATCTTACTCATTATTATGTTTTTATTTTATTTTTTGTCACTTTCACTTAGTTGAGCTGATCCCTTTCAGCATTTCATGTACTGCAGACCTCATAGTGAATTCTCTTCATTATTCATTTTTGACCATTTTAATAGTAGGCATCTTGTCGAAGACCCAGTTGATCAAGCCGTTTAATCTTTTAAATGTGTTATTGTATTTGATTTAATAGTATTTTTTAGGAGTTTTGCATCTTTGTTTATGAGAGATATTGGTCTATAATTTTCCTTTTTTTTTTGCATGTGTCATCTTTACCAGGTTTTGGTATCAAAGTAAAGTTAGCCTCATGAAGTGAATTAGGAATTATTGTCTCTTCTTCCATTTTCCTGAAAAGCTTGAGAAGAGCAGGCATCATCTTTGAATGTTTGGTTGAATTCACTGGTGAAGCCATCGGGTCCTGGACTTTTACTTTTTGAGAGATTTTTAATGATTGTTTCAATTCCCATACTGTTATTTGGTCTATTTAGATTTTCCATTTCTTCCTGATTTAGTCTAGGATGGTTGTATATTTCTGAGAACTTGTCCCCTTTTTAGGCTATTACATTTGTTTTCTTATAATTTTTCATATTATTCTTCTATGATCCTTTGTATTTCGGTGGTATCTGTTATAACACTACTTCTTTCATTGTTGATTTTAATTGTGTTTTTTTATCTTTATTCTTCAGTGAGTCTAGCCAGAGGCTTTTCAATTTTATTAATCTTCTCAAAGAATCAGTACTTTGTTGCATAAATTTTTCTATTGTCTTTTTTTCTCAATCTTATTTAATTCTGCTCTACTTTTTTATTGTTTCTTTCCTTTTGTTGACATTGGTCTTCATCTTTTTTTTTCTTAGTTTTTAAACATGTAATGTTGTATAGTTTATTTGGGCTCATTCATGTTTTCTGAGAGAGGCTTGTAATGGTATGTACTGTCCTCTTATAACTGCTTTTGCTCTGTCCCACAAGTTTTGGTATGTTTTACTTTCATTCTCATTTGTTTCTATGTATCTCTTAATCTCCTCTTTTGCTTCTTCTTTGATCCAGTTGTTCTTCTGTAGCATATTGTTGAATCTCAACGTATTTTTGGTTCTTCTCACTTTCTTTTTACAGTTAATCTCCAGTTTCAAAGCATAATGGTCAGGAATATGCTTGGTATAATTTCAATCTTTTTAAATTTTTTGAAGCTAGTTTTATGCCCCAGCTTATGTTCTATCCTTGAGAGTGTTCCACATCTACTAGAGAAGAATGTAAAAGCTGCTGTTTGGGGATGAAAGGGTCTGTAAATGTTGATGATATCTGATTGTTCTAAGGTGTTATTTAAAAATATTTCCTTTCTGATTTTTTGTTTGGATGATCTATTCATAGTCAACAGTGGGGCATTTATATCCTCTATTATAATTATATTTTTGTCAGTTTGTCCCTTTAGTTCTGTTAGTAGTTGCTTTATATATTTTGGTGCTCCCTTTTAGAGAGCATAGATATTAATATGTGTTATGTCTTTTTGATTTATGGCCCCCTTTACCATTATGAAGAGTCCATCATTGTCTTTGTTTTTTTTTGTTGTTGTTGTTGTCATTTGTTTGTTTGTTTGTTTTTATCTTAAAGTAAGTTTTATCAGATAGAATTACAGCTACACTCTTTTTCCTCTGACTGGTATTTGCTTGGAGTATTGTTTTCTACCCTTTCACTTTGAGCCTATATTTGTTCTTGAAGGTGAGATGTGTCTCTTAAAGGTAGCATATGGCTGTATTTTGTTTTTCAGTTTGTTTTTTGATCTAATCTGTTACTCTGTGCCCTTTTATTGTTGAGTTCAGACTATTTACATTTAGAGTGATTGTTGACATATGAGGTTTTTTATAACCATTTTATCTTATGGAGTCTGATGACTCAGTTTCGCCATTGTTTATCCTTTTTTTAAATTTTAATTTAGTGTTGTTTTATGGTTTTTCCCTCTGTTCCCTCTTGTTTTAGTTTATATGTTTAGTTCTGCATTTGTGTGTGTGTGTGTGTGTGTGTGTGTGTGTGTGTGTGTGTGTGTGGTTGCCATTAAGTTTGGTAAAGTATTCCTATTGTTTATTGGTTTTGTTCTGAGTTCAGTGAGGTGTTAATCAGAATTTTCTTGTATCTCCTTGAGTTTTTTCAGAAATGTAATCTTGAATTCTCTGTAATTTAAATTACATATTTTTATATATTTAAGTTCATTTTCTGGGGATTTAAAATTTTTTTTCTGTGCTGCCTTGTCATCTTGATTGTTCATGGTGTTTGATGAATTATTTCTCTGGCTAAGTATTAATTGAAATGTACTCTCCTTTAATTTTTTAAATTATTATTCAGAGTGATTTTTTTTCGGGTTGTTAAGATGAGGTTTTTTTTTGTTTTGTTTTCCAGTAGGTGGTGACCAAGCTTCTTGCACTGTGCAAGCCTCTTGGATCACTGCTTTGGGGCAAAGAAAAATACCCTTTATTTCCTGGGAATGTGTGTGTTTCCTCTGTCATCAGGTTACCTCAATCCCAGAGATTCACCCCCACTGAGAATGTGAATGGTAAAGGGGATCCAAGATTCTGAAGAAACCCTTAAGTCTCAGTACTGCTTCAATACCTAGGTATGAGTTTGGGGCCTGCTGCAAGCTCTGGGAAGATAAGGAGTGTTGTGCTCTGTGAAGATGGGGGAAGGTGGCCAGGCTCAAAGACTTTGCTTTCTGCCTGGCAATGACAGATTCTGCTCCTTTGTATATGATCTCTGCTCTGTTCTCAGCTTTCTTCACTGGGCTCTGCCATGTGGGATATGCTAATCACTCAGGAAAAACTGCTCTTGACTTTTTAAAAGTTAAAAACTGACATGTAATTTTCCCTCCCTTTCATTTTGCTGTGAGCTCCAGGGTGTTTTCTGTAGCACTTATCAGCTTTTCTTCTTGCTCACATGATTCACCCACTTTTAGATGCTCTGATGTTTAGATCTCTTAGATGTGCTTGTGTGCTCTGCTGGATGTTTTCTCTTGGATTATAAGTGTTCTGTTTGTCATGATTTTAAGGGGACAGGTCAGGGAAATCCTTCATGGCTCCATTCTTCTGATGTCACTCTTCTTTTTCTTAAAAAAAAAGTCCCTTTAACATTTCTTATAAGACTGGTTAGATGGTAATAAACTCCTTTAGCTTTTTCTTGTCTGGGAAACTCTTTATCTGTCTTTTGATTCTAAATGATAGCTTTGCTGTATAGAATAATCTTAGTTTTAGGTTCTGGCCTTTCATCACTTTGAATGACTCCATACATTCTTTTTGGCCTGCAAGGCTTCTATTGAAAAATCAGTTGACAGTCTTTTAAGAGCTCCCTTGTAGATAACTGTTATTTTCTTGCTGCTTCTAAGATTCTCTCTTTGTCTTTAACCTTTGGCATTTTCATGATGATGTGCCTTGGCATGGGCCTCTTTGGATTCATCTTGTTTTGGACTCTGCACTTCCTGAGCTTGTATGTATGTTTATTTCCTTCATCAGGTTAGAGAACTTTTTGGTCATTATTTCTTCAGGTAGGTTTTCAGTCTCTTGCTCTCTTTTCTCCTTCTAGTACCCCTGTGATGCAAATGTACCACTTGATGTTATATCAGAGGCCCCTTAAACTATCCTCATTTTTTTGGATTGTGTTTTCTTGTTGCTGTTCTGATTTGGTGTTTTCTGCTACCTTATCTTTTAAATCACTGATTCAATCCTCTGCTTCATATAATCTACTGTTAATTCCTCCTAAGCTATTCTTTATTTCAGTTACTATATTCTTCATTTCTGACAGGCTCTTTTTTTATGTTTTCTATCTACACTTTCATGTTCTCTATTTCTTTCCTAAAGTTCTCACTAAGTTCATCTACTTTTGCCCTAAGTTCAGTGAGCATCCTTATAACAAATGTTTTGAGCTTTGCATTTGATAGATTGCTTGTGTCCGTTTTTTTTTTTTTACTTTTTGTCCAGAAATTTTGTTTTATTCTTTCATGTGAGATGTGTTTCTGTGTTTCCTCCTTTTGACTGATTCTATATATTATACAGGGCTCTTATATCTAATGGTCTTTATAAAGTGGTCTTATGTAGTATATGTTCTATGGGGCCCAGAGGTGCAGTTTTTTTTTGTTTGTTTGTTCTAAGATAGGCATTTCATGTGTATCCTTCATATAAGCTGTGCGTACCCTCCTGTTTTAGTTGAGCCTTGGTTACTGTTTTCACATCAATGGGAGAGATTGACCCTTGGGCTTATTTGTTGTGAAGACTGATTGGTGACTACAGTATAGGAGTTTTTGTGCAGAGGCTGATCTTATGGAACAGGATTTCTTTAGCAAGGCTCTGATGCCTGCCCAGTTTTCTCTTTGAGTGTGTTGTCCTCAGATGCAGCCCCAGGGGTTCTTTGGTTTTGGTCCAAAGCTGACCACTAGGCCTATTGGCCTTGAGGACTTCTTGGATGGGCCTGCCATAGATCAAGTTAAACTGTAGGCTGTTCCTTGCTTGGGGTCACCTGGAATGGATCATCAAGCAATCTGAAAATGGATGTCACCCATTCTGGCTTGGATATGTCTCCAGAAACTAAGCTGGGAACTGAGCTGGCTAACACTAATATCAGGCTGTTGGTTGCTAAGCAAGGGGTATAGGGCATGTTGTGGCCAAATGCTGCTTTTTGGGGTCATGTGAACCTTTGATATATTCTATCAATGTCTGCAGCATTAACTTAGATAGGTTGTTTCTTGTGGAAAAACCACTGGAAGCAGCTTGATTGGGCCTAAAGTTTGGATGGGGTGGATTCTCAGGGAAACACCAGAGATGGGCAAACAAGGTTAACCAGGTTGCTGGAGACTCAAATATTCTGGCTGCCTGAATTTGCAAGCTGTGAGTAGGGAGGGCTTAAATTCTGCCAGCACTTTTGTCTGGGAAAAGCTGCTCCTCCAGCCCTCATCCTGAAGCCAGACAATCTCGTTCCTCCTTGTATGTTCCTGGTACCTTTCAAGTTGTTTCTTTAACACTGGATCTCAGAGTGAGTGAGTCTGTCAATGAGTAGCACCATGTACAGTCCCTTGAAGAAGAGTGCCTGGGCCTCCCGCCGTTCTCTGTCTATACTCTTCACTGGTTTTCCAACAAGTAGTTGTGGGAATTTTCTTTCTAGAATGGGAACTCTGTGCTCGGGAGCCCTGTTTGGGGCCAGAAACCTTTGCTCCTCTGGAGTAAATGACACAACCAAAATATTCTTTCTGATTCTCAACCAGCAGATGTAGGTGTGAAATCAGGAGTTTTATGTCTCTGGCCCTCCTACAAGTTTTCAGGTGGCCTCTTATGTTTGTCCCCTGTTGTAGGACTCTGTTCAGTTAGACTTAGGTGACTTCCAATGTTGCTCATTCTGTACTTTAGTTGTAATTTTGCAACTAACATAGCGTTCACCTGCTTTGTCATCTAGATTGGATCTTCTACATAAGTCCAGTACGAACTCGTTTTAAATTTGAAGTCTTGTTTAGCTATTCCATACTTGTTCGTACAGATAATTTTATTATCTATGTCATGAATAACATAAATATTCCCTTTTGAATATTACCATAATTTGTTGCAGCAGGATTGTTCAAATATTGTGTTCACTTATTCATTCATCTCTCCATCCATTAATCTCTGCATTCATTCACACTTCCACTCATTTATCTGGCAAATACCTATTGAGTTCCTCCTAATTGACATGTATTGTAATGATACATGTAATGATACTGCAATAAATAAGACAGAAATAGTCCTTACTGTCCTAGAAATAACTAAATAATAGAAAAGTTAAACATTCAGCAAGGTTTTGCAAAAGCTTGTGAAGAATTATTTTGTGAGCGTGTTACAGGGAGATCACAGTTTGTCATATTATAAAAGGTTTTTGTGAAGAATTGATGGTATTTATTCTGAGACATGAAAGAGGAAGAGTGAGCTAAGCTAAGCTAGTTGGAATGGGAAGTGGAAAATGTTCCAGGTTTAAAACACATCTTGTGAAAATGCTCAGAGATGAAAAAGTGAATAAGATGTTCAAGAGACTAAAAATCAAGGGAGTGTCATGACTAGATTTGTGTTTCATTAAGACCTATGTTAAAACTTGATTGTAGATAGAAAGGAATACAAAGAAAGAAAGTTAAGAAGAGGTTAATTTAGTAGTTAAGATTAAAAAATAATGACTATCTGAAATAGGATGGCAATTAGTGAAAATAGAGTGAAGTAACTGGATTTCAGAGATAATTAGCAGGTTAGGAATATGTATTATGAACCTAGGTTTCTTGCATTAACAGTTGAGTGGCAGTCATGCCATTTACTGTAAGAAAAATGGGTTTGAGATATAAAATGTTGAGATTGATTTGGGATATATAAATTAAAGTGTCTGTGAAACACCCAAATAGATATGTTAAACAGTAAAGCCAATTGAATAAGTGTGAAGCTTAGAGTAGAGTTCTGGGAATTTTTGGCATAAAGATGCTAAAATTAAAATCAAAGGTGATGGTACCACATAAGAAAAGTTGTAGGGAAAAAAGAAAAAAATCTATAAAAGGTCACAAATTAATAAAATGATGCTGTTAAAAAAACACCTTGTGCATGTTAGGGACTCAATTTTTAAGAAAATGAGATTTTTTAAGAAATTGGTTCACACGATTGTGAAAGCTGGAAATTCTGAAATCTGCAGGACACATTGGAGATCCAAGGAAGAGTTATTGATTTTGCAGCTCAAGTCCAAAAATAGTCTGGAGACAGAATTCACTTCTTGAAATATCTCAAGTTTTCCTCCCCGCTTAAGGCCTTCAACTCATTGAATGAAGCCCACCAACACTATGGAGGAAAATCCACCTTACTAAAAGTCTACCAATATAAATTTTAATTTCATCTTAAAAAAATACCTTCATAGAACATCTAGACTGGTTTTGACCAAATATCTGTGTACTGTGGCCTAGTTATGTTGACACATAAAATTAACCACCAATAAATTGAAAAATAATGTTTATAACTTCTGATTTGGATCCAATTTATTTGTTTAATTGAAAGCATACAAAAATTTTTTTAAATCTCATTTTTATGTCTTTTTGTGAGAAGTGTCTGTTCAAGTCCTTTGCCGATTTTTAAATTGGATTGCTTGTTTTTTGTTGTCATTGAGTTGTATGAGTTTTTGTATATTTTGGATAACAGGCCCTCATTAGAGATGTTGCCTGCAAATATATTTTCTCATTCAGATGGCTGTCTCTTTACCTTGTTGACGGTTTCTTTTGCTGAGCAGAAGATTTTTAGTTTGATGTAGTCTTTTTTTTTTTCTCAGAATAGCTTTGGAGATTTGAGATCTATGCTTTCCTAAAAATCTGATGATTTTTTGTTCTATTTCTTTAAAAAATGCTGATGAAATTTTGATAAGGTTTGCATTAAATCTGTTTAATGCTTTAGGTAATAATGGGACTACTTCAAACTAAAAAGCTTCTGCACAGCAAAAAAAAACCATCAACAAGGTAAAGAGACAAACATCTAAATGGGAAAATATATTTGCAAGCAATGTCTCTGATAAAGGTCTAATATCCAAAATATACAAAGAACTCATACAACTCAATAACAACAAAAATCAAATGACTCAATCATAAAATAAGCAGAGGACCTGAGCATATACTTTTCTCAAGATGACATACAAATAGCCAACAAATATGAAAAGATGCTCAACATTGCTAGCTATTGGGTAATTGTAAATCAAAACCACAACAAGATACCATCTCACATCTGTTAGAATAGCTATAATCAATAGGAAAAGTTATAACATGTGTTGGAGAGGATGCAGAGAAAAAGGAAACCTCATAACACTGCTTATTGAACTGCAAATTGGTACAGCCACTATGAAAAACAGTATGGAGTTTCCTCAAAAAACTAAGAGTTGATCTACCACATGATCCATCAATCCCTCTACTGGTTATTCATTCCAAAGACTTGAAAACCCATAGCCAAAAAGATATTTGCACACCAATGTTCATAGCAGCATGCATTATTTACAGTGACCAGGACATGGAAGCAACCAAAGTGCCCTACAATAAATAATTGGCTAAAGAAGATGTGGTACATATATACAATGGGATATTACTCAGTTATAAGAAGAGATGAAATACTGCCATTTGTGATGACCTCGATGGACCTCAATATAATTATTCTAAGCAAAATAAACTAGACAGAAAAAAGTCAAAATTCACATAGTATCACTTATATGTGGGATATAAACTTAAAAACAACAAACAGAGACTTATGGACATGAACAATAAACTAGAGATTAACAGAGGGTGGAGTAGGGGAAAGGAGGAAGGTAGATGGGTAAAAGATGTTACATATGTGGTGACAGAGAGAAATCTAACTATGAGCAGTGAACACAATACAATGAATTGTACACCTGAAACTTATTGGATTTTGTTAACCAACATCACCATAACAATAAGAAAATTTTCTCATACAAACTTAATAGTTATTTATTAAATATCTACTGACAAAAAAAAGGTTAGGTTAAACATTGATTCTCCATTAAAGTACAAGAACATTATGGTAGTAAGGAGACAGGCCTGCGATAAAAAACAAACAAACAAACTAATATTTGCAATGTTAATGCATGCCATAAAATGGATTTTAGACATCACTTAACAGTCATTCTTAAATTGTTCTAGATTTTCTTCTGTTTAGAAGGTTTTTTTTTTTCAATTGCCTTGGGGTGGGGCAAAAATCTGAAAATTAAAACTTCAATTAATGGAAAGCTACTATGGTTTTCTCTTAAGCTTCTAAGTTCAGTCTTCCTCTTAATGAAGTTAAATTTAACTGTGCTCTTTGCAAAATAAAGTGATAGTGAAACACGGCTTTGGTTGTCTCTACTACTAATAATATCATAATGAGATATTTTTTTCCCATGGAAAGTTGTAATGCAATCCCTGGTCTTTTAGCAAATGATTACATAAATCAAATCTACATCCTGAAATTTTGATTCCTAATGTAATTGAAAAACAATTGTTGTGAAGCCCCACAGGCAAATTTTTTTCATTGGTTTAAGTGGCTATTCATAATTTATATGGTATGAGTTAATTTTAAAGTATTTTTCTATCAGCATTTTTCAATGTGATTGACATTACCATACTGGTGAATATATCGTAGTGTCTTAAGTGGTTGTCCTCAATCATGAACTTTTGCTTTAGTTCCATTTCATTCACAGTCATAGACTTCCAAAAAAGTCATAAAATATAATTGTGTATGTTTTACTGTGTGTATGTTTATGAACCTAGATTTTAAAGATGACTAGACTAGATCTGGAGACACAGAAACAATGAGTAAAATAGCAACTGGGCTCAAGGAAATATCAAATTATAATCATTGTTTACCAGTTTCTCCAAAAAGTCTATAGACTTTTACTTCCAACTTTCTTTATATCTATGCTGATATATTTTATTAATCTTAGAAATTGTTGCTGTAAGCCAGAACAGCTGAATCCATCATTCCCACAGTTAGAAAACAACATTTCAAAGAGATGGAAATATCACCTGTTTATTATCTCAGTTTTCATCCATGGTTCAGGAGTTTGGGAGAGCTTAGCTGAATCCTTGGCTCATAGTCTCATAAGACTGCAATCAAAATATTGACTAGGCTATATTTCCTTTTAGAGTTTACTATTCCCTTTCAACCTCACCTAGTTGTTCGTTAGGGTTGTAGAACTAAGATTCTTATTTTCTTCCTGGCTGTCATCCAACTTTAGATGCCTTCATCTGCCCTTGCCACATAGCCCTATCACAAATTAGCAGCTTACTTTTTAAGGTCAGCAAGAGAATTTTTCACTTTAACTAACTAAATTAGAGTCCCTTGCAATTTAACCTAATCAGTGAAGTGATATCCCATCACATTTGCCATATTCTGTTGCTAGAAACAGGTCAGAGATTCCACTCACACTATGGGAAAAGGGAATGTAAAACAGCATGACTCATTAGGCTTCACCTTTGTGTGTTTCTGCTCAGAGCACATTCTTGTCTTTAACATTATAAAGGTTACAATGAATTATATAAATGACTAGAGTAAAATCAAATGTACTCAATGTCTAAACATGTAGGCTTTGATGACTGCTAACACATGATTTTCAGAAGCCCTTCATTTTCTTAAAACATAATTTCTACATGTGGTTACTTTCTCCACCTTTGGATTAGAGAATTATCAGTAAGTCTAAATTCTTAAATTATTTGTAGGAAAAAAACTTACAGAGAAGCTGCCTTTTAAAATGGCCAGTGCAATACTAGTCATAGAAACTCAGCTGGTGAAAAGTACATGGATAGACAACACAGCAGTAGCCATTTATTTGCAGGTAGAAAGACTGCACCTTGAGGTTTGCCTTGTCAGATTCCCTGATATGCTCTTCAAAAAGTTTAAAGATGTTTGTTCTTTCACATGTCAAATGAATTAGGGAACAATGCTTTGCTGTGAATTACATGGTTTGAAATATCTTTTTCTACCATCTAAATTCTACATCTAATTAAAAATATCATTGAAAATGAAATTCTTTGTTGTATTTGAATATGGAATGGTCTTTATTGTTTTATAATCAATTTATATTCTGATTATGTATTATACTTCTCTAATTATTTGAAAATTAACATTTGTTAAAGTGTAAAGTCTTGTCCCATTTTTCTTTGTTGTCAAGCCTATAACTATCATTTAGGCATCTGAACTATCTTTCTTATCAAGGGTTCTCTTTATTCTCTCTCATTACAACAGTATTTTAATGTAAAAGTAAAAAAGGAAAGTAACTATTTTTAGTTCTAAATTTATGGTTTTTAAATTTTTTATGCTTATGAATCAATTAGTGTGGCTGACAACAATATAGATTCCCAGGCTCAACTCCAAGACATATTTATCTGTTATGTCTTATATGGGAACAAGATATCTTTATTTTGACAATCAGCTGAGGTGATTGAAAGGCAAGCGATCTACAGAACTCATTTTGAGACACATTGGAAAATCTCACCTTTGTAGACTACATTGTGTTTTTTGTTTAGGAATATGAAAGAATGAACAAAATAGTAAAGAGTGTTCAGGTTAAGGAAGAACCAAAAATAATCATAAAAATACTAAGCTACTTTTTCCTAGCATTTTTTGCCTCCAAATCTGGCAACATTTAGTGTAGATTTTTATGGTTTGAAGAGCTGAGGAACTACAAGCAAAAGCCAGGGCATTCCCAAGATAGTATATCAAAAAGGAGACACTTTCCCTACAAAACGGAAACCCAAAGACCTATACAATTAGGATAAATTTCAACTAGAAATAAACTGCATGCATATCTTCTTATCCTTTCTGCCTCCACCCACCAAAAAAGAGAAAGTGGCTAAGATACTGAGCAGTGCAGGAGTAAAATAAAGTACACCTAAGGACAATCATAAACACAAACCAGTTCTTAATTTTACTCCAAATTCGTATTATATGGATGACACTTAAAACCTCAAACTTTCCATTGGAACATAGTGATCTCCTTCTGGTGTTTCCCCAAAACATATAGTAGAAGTAAATGTAAAACTTATCTGAAGGATTACACCTTTATTGAAGACTTCAAATTAAAAAAAAAAAGTTATTTTTTTCCCTAAGAAATTAAGCAGTCCACAGTAAAAAAAAAAAAAAAAAAAAAAAAAAAAAAAAAAAAAAAAAAAAAAAAAAAAAAAAAAAAAAAAAAAAAAAAAAAACAACAACATAAAAAGATAAACAGGGCAGGCACCATTTATGAGAAACATCAGAAAAATCAGACAAAAAAATAGGTGCACAAAGACTTAATTTGCTTTAATTATCAAATATAAAATTTTAAATAGCTATATTTGCAATATTTAGAAAATATATTACAAGTATGAAAATATCTACAAAGAAATGGAAACTGTAAAATGATCTAGCAGATATGTAAAAGTGCAAAATGTAACATAAAAATTAAAAATAAATTTATGTAAAGTAACTTAATGAATTAGAAAGTAATGTCAGTAGGATGGCAGACTAGAATGATCCAGGATCTTGTTTCCCCATGGAAACATCGAATAAAACACTATAGACTGATTAAAATAACTTTATAGGAGCTCTGGAAAAAAGTCAGAGATCTATAGCAACCATGTGAATCCTCAATCAAGCAAAAGCCACATTCAAAATGGTAGGAAATTTCACAGTATTTTCACTTCCTTACTGCACTACTCAACATGGTGTGGCTGAGGTCCAGAGGCAGTGGCTCAATTTCTGGTTCCCTTTCTCTGTTCAGAAAAAATGGGTGGAGATTGTTTGCAATGTTTTGCCATGTCCGTGGGGTCTTTAACTTGTATCTGTTTTGTCTGACTCTGAGCTCAGACAGAAATGGCAGCATGCTTTGGATCTCACAATGGAAGTCACTGAGGCAGTGGTAGTTTCTGTGGTGCATGAAAACTGCAGGGAGACTGCAGATTTGTAGATTCCTGGGGGTAAATGACTATAGGCAAAGGAACCATTGACTAAGATGGAGGCGCAGGAACTCCCAGTTTTTAGTCTACCACAGAAATGCCAAATTAACAATGATATACAGACCAAAATACCTTCATGAATAGAACATCCAGTTAAGAATTTGCAGTACTCCAGAACAGAAAACCCGGAACAACAGAATTGAAAAAGGTAAGAAGAGTCTCTCCAACACGTATTTGCTGTCTTTTTTGATAATAGCCATTTTAACAGGTGTGAGATGAGAACTCATTTGTGTGTGTTTTTTTTTTAATTAAACTTATCAGGGTGATACTGGTTAATAAAATCATATAGTTTTCAAATGTACAATTTAATAATATATAATCTATATATTGTTTTGTGTGTTTACCACCCGAAGTCAAATCTCCTTCTGTCATTATATATTTTACTCTTTTACCCTTATCTAACTTTTCCTCCCCCTTCCCTTCTGGTAACCACTAAAATATTGTTTGTGTCTAAATGTTTGTTTGTTTGTTGTTTTCAGTTTTATATCCTATAGATAAATGAAATCATATGGTTCTCAAATTTTTCTGTCTGGCTTATTTTCCTAAGCATGGTAATCTTGATTCACCCATGTCATCATAAATGACACCATTTCCTATCTTCTTATAGCTGAGTAATATTCTATGTTATATATTCACCCCATATTCTTTATCCAGTCACCTACTGAAGAGCACTTTGGTTGTTTCCATGTTTTGAACACCATAAATAATGCTTCTATGAATGAACATCAGGGTGCATATATTTTCGTGGATAAATGTTTTCAAATGTTTTGGATAGATACTCAAAAGAGAGATTGTTGAGTCATATGGTAATTTTATTCTTAATTTTTGAGGAACCTCTATACTGTTTTTCATAGTGGTTGTACCAATCTACATTCCCACCAGCAGTGTATCATTTCTCTAATACTTAGTGATATTGAATTTTTTTTTTCATATGCCTGTTTGAATATCTGTACATCTTCCCTGGAAAAGTGTACTTTCAGGTCCTCTGCTCATTTCTCTTCTTGTCAAATTGTATGAGTTCTTTATATATTTTGGATATTAGTTCCTTATCAAATTTATCATTTGCAAATATGTTTTCCCAATTGGATTGTTACCTTTTTGTTTTGTTGATTGTTTTTTTTTTTGTTTTTGCTATGCAGAAGCTTCTTAGTTTGATATAGACTCATTCATAAAATTTTACTTTTATTTTTTTTGTCTTTGATTGGAGAAAGGAAATTCTCATGAACTGTTATTGGAAATATAAATTAGTGCAATCACTATGGAAAACAATATGAAGGGTCCTTATAAATTAAGACTAGAACTACCATATGATACAGTAATTACTCTGCTGAATATTTTTTTGAAAAATATGAAAACACTTATTTGTAACTCTGTGTTTATTGTAGCATTATTTACAGTAGCCAAGGCATAGATATTACCTAAGTCCACTGACAAATGATTGAGTAAAAAAGATGCAGCACAACACATGCACACACACACAAACACACACACACACACACACACACACACACACAAAATAGAATACTACTTAGCTATAAAAAATGAAATATTGCTATTTGCAACAATAAGGATGAATCTTGAAAATATTACGCTAACTGAAATAAGTGAGATGGAAAAGGGAAAAATGTATGATTTCACTCACATGTGAAATCAAAAAAAGAAAATAACAAATTAAATAAACAAAAACACTCATAGATATGGACAATAGAATGGTGGTTACCAGTGAATAAAGGGATGTTGGAGAGGGTGAAGTGGATAAGGGGGTTCAAATACATGGTAATAGAAGAAAACTAGACTTTTCAATGGTGAATATGCAATAGAGTATACAGATGTCAAATTATAATGCTGTACACCTGAAAATTATATAATGTTATTGACCAATGTTACCCAAATAAATTTGATTTAAAAAACTGGTAAGAATAACAATAGTATTTTATTCCTATAAATCTCTCTCTAAAGCTGTTAAAGCTCAGCACTGAGAGAGAACATTTACTGTAACTTCATCAGGTGAGAGAGAGAACAGATACTTCCTCTGGTGCCCTGGCCTTTCAGTCCACTACACCAGGGATCAGTTTCTGCCTCACTTCACATGGAGTGCTAATGAAATCATCATATTTAGATGCCAAGAAGAAGTTAAAAAACAAAGAAAAGGGAGTGGATGCCTGTTCCCACTGGTGCAGATCTGCAAGATTGAAAGAAGGTGCAAAACTTGAAGCATTTACTCTAGGAGGGAGGGAGAAGAATGGAGTAATACTCCAACATTACTGAGTTTTCATTGCGCTGTCCTAAGGGCTGGTTTTTGTCTCCTCCCATGCAGAGCTGATGGAACCAGTATAGTTCAGACATCTGGCACAGTTAGAAAACAAAAAGAAAGAAAAAAAAAAGAAAAAGGACAGTATCTTGCTGTAGCCAGGAGAGCTCTGTGAGGTTGAGAGAAGGTCCAGAACTCAAGATTTCTCCACAGAGAATGAGGTGGATGAGTGGTGTGTATCATCAACATCCTGGCTCATGGTACAAAAATAAACAATATAAAAATATATTAAAGTATAACACTCATAGAAAGATTTAAGATGGTATAGAAGGTAAAAGCTGTGCATGACTCCTCTTTCAATCACACCAAAATTATAATATAACTACAGAGCAACTAGTCCATGGAGTCACCAGAGGTCTAACTAAACAGAAGCCCTACAACTAGGTCACCTAAAATAACAGGTCATTTCAAAATGGTAGGTGGGTTGGAGATGCAAAATGCCCTGGCCCCACAACCACAAGTGGAGATAGAGAATTTATCAAGAATCAGGAGGACTATAGTGGCTATAGAGCTTTCTCCCTCACCTGAGAAGAGATCCCAGCTGCACAGTGGGCTCCCCAGCTCAGGGTTCCAGTGCTGGGAAGAGAAGTTCCTATAACCTCTAGCCATGAAAACCAGTGGAGTTTTCAGCTGAGTGAGATAGACAGTTGCAGGAAACGGAGACCTTCCTCCTAAAGGGCCTATACCCAGCCTTACTGGCTGACAGACTCCCTCACTCTTAGCTCCAGCACTGGGGGAGCTGCTCAAGGAACACCAGGGACATATGGGGAGGCGCTAAGCTTTTAGATTTTAAGGTGCAGGCCAGATAAGTGGCTGGCTCCTGGAGAGAGGTGAAGGCAGAAGCTATTGTTTCCTTGCTGAGCCCTTCCCCTTCCCAGCCTGCAGATGCAGGTGCCATCAACCTGGATTGCACAGGTCACTCTGCTCTGGATTACAGAGAGACTCTGCCTCTCCTAAATTGTGGGCCCACCCAAGCCACTTCCAGTGGCTTATTCTATACAAATGAGCTGTCTTGGGTCCTGCTGTGAAATTTCATGAAATCTCTCAAAGGTTCACAAAATGCAAAGAAGCAGCATCTGGCCTCAGTGTGCTCTGTACCTCTTGCTGAACAGCCTCAAGCCCTGCACTAGCGACAGCCAGCCTCAGTTTCAGACTTGACTCCTCAGTGAACCTATAGGCCAAACACGAGTGACAGCCATACATGGATTTCTTGATGACTTTAATCAGGTGGTCTCAGAGGTGCACAGGCTGTGACTAAACTTAACCTGAAGCTGGTCCCCTCTCAGGTCTGTGCCAAAGGGCCCCACAGCAGACCTACTATATAAAGCCACTCTGTGAAGACTGGGAGACTTAGCCCTACCTAATACATAGAAACATATCTCACTTAAAAAAAAAAAAAAAACAGAATAAAACTTCAGAAAAAGAATTCACCAGAATAGAGACAAGCAATATATCAGATGCAGAGTTCAAAATATTGGTTATTAAAATGTTCAAGGAACTTAGGGGAAGAGTAGATGAACTCAGTGAGAACTTTAATACAGAGATTTTAAAAATCCCATAAAAATAGAGATAGAAATTATAAAAGAGAACCAGTATTAAATGTAGACTACAATATCTGAGATGAAGAGTATACTAGAGGGAATCAACAGAGTGGAGGAAGAAGAGGATTGAATCACTGATATAGAGGATGGGGTAGCAGAAGACAATCAGAATGGCAACAAGAAAAAATAAACTAAAATAATGAAGATAATATAAGAAGCTTATGGGATAACATCAGATGTAACGACATTCATATCATAAGGATAGCAGAAGGAGAAAAAGAGCAAGGAGTTGAAAACCTATTTGAAGAAATAATGATGGAAAACTTTCCCAACCTGGTGAAGGAAATAAACCTACAACCCCAGGAAACACAAATAGTCCCCAAAAAAGATTAACACAAAGACCCCACACCAAGACACATCATCATTAAAATGCCAAAAGTTAAATACAAAGTTAAAAGCAGTGAGAGAAAAGCAAGTAGTTACCTACATGGGAGCACCCATAAGACTGTCAGCTATTTTCTCAAGTGAAAGTGCAGGACAGAATGCCTTGGCACAAAATATTTAAAGTGATGAAAACCCAGGATCTGAAACTAAGATTACTTTATCCAGCAAACTATAATTTAGAGTTGAAAAATAGTTAAAGAGCTTCACAGACAAGAAAAAGCTAAAGGAGCTTATCATCACCAAGCCAGCATTACAGGAAATGTTAAAGAGACTTCTTTAAGAAGAAAAATATGTAGCTAAAAATAGAATAAAAAATGGTAATAACTATACATCTATTAACAAGTGCATCAAATGAAAAATAATTAAGTGTTCCAATCAATATAAAGAGTGGCTGAATGGATAAGAAAACAAGACCCTCGGATATGCTGCCTACAAGAGACTCACTTCAGATTAAAAGTCACTCACAGACTAAAAGTAAGAGAATGAGAAAAAATATTGTGTGATGTAAATGCTATATTATTGCATGTATATATGGAAGCTAAAGAACAAAGCAAATGAACAAACAAATAGAAACAAACTCATAAATATAGAGAACATTTTGAGAGTTACCAGATAAGAAGAGGATTGAGGGAGTCAGTGAAAAGGGTGGAGGAGATTAAAAAGTACAAATTGGTAGTTACAAATAGTCATGGAAATAGAAAGTATAGCATAAGAAATATAGCCAATAATATTGTAATAACTATGGTGTAAGATGGGCACTAGATTTACTGGGGTGATCACTTTGTGAGTTATATAGATGTCTAATCACTATGTTGTACACCCCAAATTACTAGAGTATTATATACCAAGTGTAACTGAATATATATATATATATATATATATATATATATATATATATATATTAATATAACACTCACTAGTAAAGGAAAACATATAGAAAAATACAGAGTACTGTAGTACTGTAATGGTGTGTAAATCACTTTTAATTCTAGTATAAAATTTAACCCATTTCCCATTTGCCCCAAGAATACTCACTTGTGGCATTCCCAATTGCAGCATTTACTCTGAGATAACTTGTGGATTACAGTTCTAAACTTACCTCAAATTTTACAATACATCTTCCATGCTTTATAGAGAATTATATCAAAACAGGACTGATGTTATTAGGACAGCTCATTTGAACCAAAAACAGGTGCCAAATGATCTGAAAAAAGAAAAGGTTGCAAAAGGGACAACTGTAGCTAGATTCTGTGGTGAACTTATGACACTGAAATGGTATGACAAGAAGCGGGTGACAGTGCTTTCAACATTCCACAATGATACTATGATTGAAGTAGACAAGAGAAAAAGAAAGAAAACTAAGAAGCTATGTGTCATTGTGGATTATAATGAGAATATGAGAGCAGTGGATTTGGCTGATCAGATGTCACTTCTTATCTAACTTAGTGCAAAAGACACAAGTTTTGGTATTAGAAATTCTTTTATCACCTTTTAAACATTACAGTGCTCAAACCCCTATAGTCTGTTCAAGAAGGACAATCCTGAGCACACAATTACCCAATTGAATTTCATCTGACGTTGATTGAAAGAATGCAGGAAAAGTATCACAAGCCAGGACAGCAATGTCTTCGAGGTTGTCTGTGTTCTGATGATGTCACACTTCTTTGCCTGTCTGGAAGACATTTTCCCAAGAGCATACCACCAATATCAGGGAAACAGATTCCAACTGATCATTACAAAGTTTGCTGCTTGCACAATGACAAAGATGACAAGAAGATATGAAGAGAGATGCAATATTTTTGTACAGAACGTGATGTTCCACTTTGTGTTGTTCCATGCCTTGAAATTTACCACACACACACAAAATAAATACTGATTATCATATCCATTTCTTTTACATTAAAATTAAAGACAAATTCTGTTTAGAAATAACACCAGGAACAGTTTTTGTATTTTATTTCCACATTGAAACATCAGATTTGCTTCAGTCTTAAAGAGAGTGTTTATGTAAAATTAAATTAATACTGGCAGAGAGCTGCACTTTTTTTTCTACACAGAAAATGGGTTAAAAGGCAAAAGTATTAAGAATAACTAAAACTTATAAAAATTATTAATGAATATATAATATAAAAAGAAATGAATTTTGACATCAACAATATAAAGCATGCATATGGGAGAAATAAATTGTAGAATTTTAAAAATGTGATTACTGTTAAGTTGTTAATAGCTTAAAATAGACTGTTATAACTATAAAATTTTCTATGGAAGCCTCATAGTAACTACACAGAAAATACATACAGAACATAGACAAAAGAAAAAGAGAAATGAATAAAAAAAGAACACTTCAAAAAAATCAATAAATTAGAAAGAATAACAGCAAGAAAGAAACAAATGACAAATAAACATGACACAAAACAATTAACAAAATGACAAAAGTAAGTTTTTAACATATCAATAATTACTTTAAATGTAAATAGATTAAATTCCCAATCAAAATATAAAGAGTGGCTGAAGGATACAAAATCAAAACACAAATTCAATTAAATTTTCATATTAACAATAAATAATTTAGGAAGGGAATTAAAAAAAAAACAATGTTATTTCTAATAGTACCAAAAATAATTATTTAAGAATGAACTTAATTGAGGCTTGTTGAAAAACTTGTGCAATATAAAATACAAAGCATTGTTAAGTAAATTTAAAAAACACAAAAATAAATGTAAAGATATCCCATACTCCATGTTCTTGGATTGGAACACATAATATTATCAAGATGCCAAAACTACCCAACGCCATCTACATAGTCCAATCAAAATCTTAACATATTTTTGTAGAAATAGACAAATATGTGTTAACATTTATATAGAATATTTGGGATCATAAATAGCAAAAATAATCTTTAAAAAGAATAAAGTTGAAGGTCTCAAACTTCCTGATTTCTAAACTTACCACAAGAGAACAGAAATCGAAAGTTTAGTATTGAGTTAAAGACAAACATATATACTAAAGAAATAAAATAGAAAGCCTGGAAAAAATCTCTTGCATATACAGGAACCAAGTTTTGACAACTTTGATAATATAATTAGATAAAGAAAAAACAGTATGTTGTGCTGGGAAAATTAAATATTCACATAAAAATAAAGAATCTTACCTTATACTATATACAAAAAGTAACAAAAAGCAGATTAATTATCTAAACATGTTCTAAAACTATAAAAATCTTAAAAGCAAATATTGACAATGGTTTCTTAGACATATCACCAAAAACACAGATGACAGAATAAAAAAATGAATAAGCTGGACTGTAAAATTAAGAAATTCTGGGCATAAAAGAACACTACTAACAACAACAAAAAAAGAGGTCATTCATGGAATGGGACAAAAAAATGCAAATCATATATTCAATAAAAGACTGATATCCAGAATATAGAGCTAACAACTCAACAATAATAAGTTGTTTTAATGTTCAAAAGGAATAGACATTTCTCCAAATAAGAAAAAAAAATGGATGATAAGCATATGAAAAGATTCTAAACATCACTAGTGATTAGGAAACCATAAATAAAAAAACACAATGACATACCATTTCACAACCATTAAGATAGCTATTATCAAAAGCAAAGAAAATAACCAAGTTTGTCAAGGATATGGAGAAATTAGAACACTTGTGGATTGCTAATGTGAATGTAAAATGGTTCAGGTGCTATGCAAAATATTATGGTGATTTCTCACAAAAATGAAATATAGAATTACCATGCAATCTAGCAATTTCATATATATATAAAATCATATATATATATATATAAAATCAGACTCAAACAGATATTGGTATGCTCTTGTACAAGGCAGCATTATTCACAATAGCCAAAAAGTGGAAGCATCTCAAGTGTATACTGATAGATAAAAGTATAAACAAAATGTGACACAACCACATGCATACAAATATACACACTAGAATATTACTTGGTCTCAAACAAATATTAAGTTTTGACAAGTGCTACAATATGGATAGATTTTGAATACACTATGTTAAGTGAAATAGACCAATTTCTAAAGAACAAATATTATATGATTCTTCTTATATGAGATTTCTAGAAAAGTAAAATTCACAGAGACAGAAGATAAAACGATGATTTTAGTGAAGCTGGAGGCACTGAGAAATGGGGAGTTATTGTTTAATGAGTACAGAGTTTCAGTTTTGGAAGAAAAAAAATTCAGGAAAAGAATAGTGGTGATAGTTTCATGAGAATGTAAGTGTATTTGATAGTAGAGAATTGTATACTGAAAAATGGTTGAAATGGTAAATTTTATGTTATATATATTTTACCAGAATTAAATAAATAAATAAATAAATAAATAAATAAATAAATAGGGAATTTGGGGTAGGGGTTATATAAGGATTCTCTGTATTATTGTTGTAATTTTTCTGTAAATCTAATACTGTTCTAAAATAAAATTTATTAAAAGTAGAAAAAACATTTTATTAGTAAACTAGGTATGTTAATTTTATATGTTAACTTGATTGGGTCAAGTTGTCTATATATTTGATAAAATGTTCTGGAAGTCTTGGTTAAGGTGTTTTGGATCAGATTAACATCTAATTTGATAGACTTGAGTAAAGAAGATTGCTGTTTCTAATATGGATAGGCCTTATTCAATTAGTTGAAGGACTGAATGAAACAAAAAAGGTCCACCATTTTGCAAGTAAGAGGGATCTCCTTCTGTTTGACTGCAATGAGCTGAGACACAAGATTTTTTCTGCATTCAGAGTTGAAATAAAACATGTCCCTTCCTCAATCTTAAACCCTGTTGGCCTTCAGACTAGAATTACACCATCAGCTGTCTTTGTTTGAGGCCTTCAGGCTCATACTGGAAATATACTACCATTTTCCCTGTCTCCAGCTTGCATATCTTGGGACTTGTCAGTTTCTTATAATAAATCTCTCTCTCTCTCTCTCTCCCTCTCTCCATGCACACATGCACACACACATACACACACACACACGCGCGTATATGTAAATATGTGATCTCATATTATTTCTCTGGATAAATCTAATACTTTGGAATATGGGTTAAAAAAGTCCAAAATACAGCAGAGAGTCAAAGAGATGGGGAATATAAAAGCTAAGAAAAATGAATAATAAGCTGATCTGATTTCACTTCAATCTAATAAGAGTTCTAAAGGGAAGAGAAAGAATGAAAAAATGAGTATATTTGCATAAATATAGCTGACTTTTCCAGACCTGTCGAAAGAATGTCACCCACATGTTCTCCATGCCTAATGAATTCACACTTACACAACATAGTAAAAAGTGCAGAATGCCAAAGAAAAAAAGATATAATAACAGCCAGATTAATTATCTTCCAAGGAACAGTATTTGGACTATCTTCCAATTCTTCAACAGCAATGAAAGCCAATATTAAGGCAATGACAATGGTAAGGCATTTTTCATGATGTGAAAAATAATTTGTAAGCAAATAAGAATGGAGTAAGTTTATTTCAGCCACTTTCAATTATAAGGAATTATAAAGAAGATATTTCAGGCATAAGAAAAGCAATCCCAGTTTGAAGATCTGAAATTTGAGAAGGATTTAAGAGAAATATGAATGTGCAGGTATAATTAAAAGTGCATTAATTGTATTAATATATTGTGGGGCTGTAAAAACAATTCAACTGAAATGGAACAATAATAACTTATGGCAGGTATTAAACAGAGTTAAAGTGTTCTAAATTCCTGTATAATCTTAGAAGAAACAGATATTTACTAATTATATTAGTTGGTGCTGCAAGTTTAAATTTCTAGGCAATCACTACAAGAACAAAAGTAGAAAATGAATCTCTTTAAACTAGGAGAATGCAAATAGAATACTAAAAATAATTAATCAATCCAAAAGTTCAAAAATAAAAGGAAAAAAACTGCATTGAAGGACAAAAGAAACAGCACAAAATAAGATGGTAAATATAAACAAAACATATTGATAATGTAGTTAAATCGGAGTTAATGCAAAGTATCTACAATGAAAAATTATCAACGTTGAAAATAAAGAAAAAATCAGTTACAGTACTAGTCAGAAGCCATATTAGAGCCTGAGGCAAAATCAGTATACTACTGATCCTATCTTTCTTTACAACTTTTATATTTTGTTCATTGTAGATTTTTTACATTAATTTGGCCTTCTAAATATTGCATTAAATATATTATTTATCTTGATTACTGAATCCTGGTATAAAATGAATGACTAAACACAGGGACCTCTATTAATCCTAAATAACACTGCTTGCCAACATAAACAGTAGAATAAGAAGAAGCAAAACTATTGTCTTATGTCTACATCTAAATCTCACATAGGAATCTGTTCTATTAAGTCTAAATCACATACAGAGACCTAGTTCAAGGAAGTCTTGGAAATTTATGTTTTTACTTTTCAGGATCTGCCAAACATAAAGACATTACAGAAAAAGTAGGATAGTGACTTCCAAAATACTATTACCTCTTCAAACATGTTTATTTTCCCAAAAAATCTGCCTTGCTTTTTCTCTATAGTGTCCCTTTTTTTACCATTATGTTTTTTTATTTCTTTTTATTCCAAACACTTAAAATACCTTTTGTAGTGTCTTTCAGATTATTCTACTATCTCAAATACTTTGATGTTGCTCATCTTATTTGTAATATCTTTTAATTTCATCATCATAGATTATATCTTCTAAACTTTTGAATTGTTTTTATAGTAAGCTTATCTTCAGCAAGAAATTTATACTTTTTGTGTGTGTGTTCACTGTAATGTGTAAATGTTGCTGTTGCAGGTTGTGTTCCCTGGGAAGCAGACTCTGAAAAAGAGATTTGCAAATAGGATTTTTATTTAGGGCATGGTGTCAGGATCAACACTGTAGCAGTTTTGACAGGTGACTCAGCAGACCCTATAAGGAGTGCTGAAGATTGTTCCATAGAACAAGAGCATGGTGTTTGTACTATCACCTTGACCCATCTTTGGAGGTAGGCTGCTCTGAGAAGAGAGTGTGCCTCTGAGCAAGCTGCTTTTTTCAGCAGAGATAATCCACATGGTGACTGACAGCTAAAGGTTGCCAGTTCTCACTCAACACAGGTGAGGAAAATATGTTCTCCATTTTTCAGGTGTATCTGGGTGGCCCATCAAGGCATTCACCACAGTTACTAAAGAATTTTGCATTTGCTTCAAGTGGTGTGTCCTCAAGGGGTTTCACATACATTTATTGACCTCAGGTTTCCTGCATCAGATAAGTGATTTAAATTTGAATCCACGTGTCAATTGAGTATCTGGACATCACTTTTTTATGGAATAGTTTTCATGAGAAAGTCCAGGCAGAGAAGCACATTTTTTTTTAGACTAGGAAACCCTTGGTTGACCTCACAGATTGCAGGGACCATGTCAACTTACAATCTCTTTGTTATTTTTTACACCTACAGCACCTGGTCTTCCTAGGTGGTCTCCCATCCAAGTACCAACTAGGCCCAACTCTGCTTAGTGAGAAACACATTTCTTATAGCTTTCTTAAGCCAGTTGTCAGAACCTCTCCAATTTCCTTTCATTGAAGGGTCAGTTTTTTCCTTCATTTTTATCCTATTTCAAATTAATTCCTTGATTTATCTTGACCCAAGACCACCAGATCACTTATCCTCCTGTGAATATTAGCTTCTATTCCCTAGTCCTATTCTACACTCAGTAGGATATCTCTAGATGCCAAAGTCAGCTAACCTTGTCTATCTAATTGTAGAATTTATGACCCCTTAGAATTTCTCTCTTTTTGAGCACAGATACGTGTGTGTATATGTGTGTGTGTGTGTATACACGTGTGTGCACACATACATACATATATATATACATACACATACATACATACATATATATATATACACATGTGTGTGTATGTGTGTGTGTGTGTGTGTATTATATATTATGGTTATGTCAAATATAACATTTATATACATTTTTAGCATGCAACAGTATCCATATTAATTCCATACACTTTATTTTCTGAAATAAAAATTTCTAAAATCTTTCCATTTCTCTATAGCGTGTTAAAATGTAGATCGACTTTTCTTCTTCCTTATTGGTAATACAGTCATGCAGCAATTAATTTGCTTATAAATACAAAGTGAAGGTTGGATGATCAGTTCTTCATCTAATGTTTTCAATTAATTTTGAAAGTTTTTGTAGAGAGATTCAATATTCCCAATTAAATACAACTAATTGTATCTGATAGTTTAAAATATTGAAGTAATGTATGAAGTTGCTTGACCTGATTTAGCAAAACCACCTATTATGTACACTAAAGTAAAATATATATTTATATACATATACATATATTATATATGTGTGTGTGTGTGTATATATATATATATATATATATATATATATACACATATTTGCTAGAGTTCTTAATAGTCCATTACCTGATAAATTTTATATAATTTTTAATAATAGAAAATATATTTAAGTTATATATTTTTATATTTACACTATTCAGTATATAGTTAAATGAGAGGACAATTAAACTTCCAAAGCACCTTCATCCCTTTGAAGCAATTAAGCGTTATGTATTCTAAACATGTGAAGCTTAAGCAAACAATAATGATAGGAATGATGGTGGGGAAATTAACAATTGGGCTAATACATAACTTTTGGACTTTATACCACTTTTGTTTGTATATATAATTGAGATTTGTTTCTTGTGAGATCATATGTTTAGCCATGACTAATTTAAATAGAGGTTATAAACATCACAGTTTAAGGTGAATACTATATACTAGCATAAATATTAAATATAGTACTACTAATATATATATATATATATATCATTTAATGGACTCTAATCAGTAATAATTTATTAGCAAAAGGAAAGCTACATGTAAAAATAAAATTATACATTTGATACTCATTTTATATTCAAAATATGTACGTATTTATAGTATAAATATGTAGGCATCATTTATTTATGGGAAAGAGAACTATAATATGTGTTTTGATCACCTATTTGGCTTTCCCCATTCCTCTTCTAATTTTTTTTTTCACTGAGAATCTTCTGTTCACAGAAGAAATGTTTATGCAAGCTCCTAATGAAAACGTGTGAACCTATGGTTCATATTCTTAAATTGCTGAAATCAGTAATGTCTCTCAGTAGTAAAGGCATAAAATATGCTATCAAAAGTTTTAAAACAACCTAAAGGTGAATGCATACAAATCAAAGTGAAAGTGCTATAAGCATTACTAAGATTCTAGAAATTGACATGAAGTATGTGAGAAACTGGCCCAGATCTTGTATTTTTTTGGGAAAAATAGCTCCTTTTCATGCTCTTATTCTATCACTATTAAGGAATTTTTAGATCCAAAATATTCTTTTTGGAGTAATGAAGTAAAGGCTATATTTTCAAAAGAAAGGTATTTTTTTTCTAAGACCATGAACAGTTATATGACTACAAAGAACTTACTCAGGTACCTGTAAATGGTCACTGATAAAGAGAAAATAAAAAATTAATGTACCTGATGTAGTTCTATAGATATATTTAAAATCAATGTCCAAAACTAAATTGCCTTTCTTATTCCTAGAATATTTCTCCTCTTGTATTACTTTTTGTAACAAACTAGAATATCTTTGATTTCTTCATTATTTCTCATATCCAACATTTAAACAAACCCTGACAATTCTATATTTCTAGTTATTTCTCATACCTATAACTTCTTTTTCATTCCCACTAATTTAAACTTTGATCTAATCATTCCCTCTCATTTCTTACCAAGCCTAGTACAATAACTTTCTACATTGATTTCTCTCTACATTGTGAGATTTTTTTCTTTTGAGAACAGAAATTATATTTTGATTTTCTTATATCCCAAATACAGTGTCTCACATGTAATAAGCACTGTTTTCATAACTATTGAGATATAATTCAAATACACCAAAATTCACTCTCTTAAAGTTACACTTCACTGTTTTTGAGTATATTTAAAAATTTGTGCAATCATCACCTTCATCTAATTCCAGAATATTTTTATCAAACCCAAAAGAAAAACTATAACCATTAGCAGTTATTCTTCAGTCCCCTTTCGGCTCAGCTCCTGTGCAACCACTAATCTGCTTTTTGTCTCTATGGATTTGTACATTGGGTAGTTCATATAAATGAAATCATATAATGTGTGAGCTTCTATAACTGTTTTTTAGCGTATTTGTTTAAAGATTATTCTTGTTATGACATATATCAGTAATTTATTTCTTTTTTTATGACTGAATACCATTGTATGGCTAAACCCATTTTGTTTATCCATTTATCCATTATTGAACATTTGGGTAATTTCTTTTTTCACTATTAAGAATAATGTTGCTATAAACATACATGTGGCCATAATGTCTTCATTTCTCTTAAGAATGGAACTGTTAGGTCATATGATAACTCTATGATTAACTTATTGAGAAATTCCAGAATATTTTTCAAAGTGGCTAAACAATTTTGTATTTCCACCAGGAGTGCATGAGGGTTCAAGTTTCTCTACATCTTTGCTAATACTTGCTATTATCCATCTTTTTAATTTGAGCCACTCTGGAGGGGGTAAAGTGATATCTCATGGTTCTGATATGTATTTCCCTATTGACATAAACATTCTCTAAATCTTTGTTGAAATAATGAGTGAATAAATACAAAAAATATATAGTTTGATAGTATTCACATATGCTACTTTAAATGAAAAATCATAATTTTTATAAACTTATTTTAAAATAACTTTAGATAGAATAACATTTTTCTTATGATTGAAATTTTTGTTTTCTAATGTCCTTTGCTCCACAATGGAGTTTCATAAGATACTTAAAGAAGTAAATCTGAAAGAAATTTCTGTATTATCTACACTTTTTAAAAATTGTATGTCTATGTGTCAATTCTTCGTGTGTATATTTTTCACATTCTTCACTGACATTAAGTGCAAAACTTTATAGATTAGATATTAAAAATAAAATATAGATGTTAAACTCTAAGTTATTTCCCTTTCTGTTTTCTCTCTTTAGCTTTTACTTTAGTATACTGTTTATGTATTTTTAAATTTATAAAATAATAAAGGCTTCAACCCAAGACAGAATAACTCTTATGCACATTGAAATTACTAACACATTTTTAAAAATTTGTCAAGATCAGTGTTATGCTACTGAAGAATAACTAGGTCAGAGAAGAAATAAAAAGAGATATCAAGAGATACATAAAAACAGTTGATAATGATAGTACAACATAGCACAACTTTTGGGGCATGGCCAAAGTGGTCATAAGAAAAAAGTTCATATCAGTGCAGGCTTCTTTCCAAAAAAAACAAAAACAAAAAAAAAACAAAAAAAACAAACAAATAAAACAAGCAAAAATAAACAACCTAAAAATTCATCTTTAAAAAAAATAGAAAAAGAAGAACAAATGAAGCCTGAAGTCAGCAGAAGAAAAAAAAAATAATTAAAATTCAAGCAGAAATAAAAGAAATCAAAAACAAAGAAACAATAGAAAAAATAAATGCAACAAATAGCTGGTTATTTGAGAAGGATAATAAAACTGACAAGTTCCTGGCTAGACTCACTAAGGAAAAAAAGAGAAAGGACACAAATAAACAAAATCAGAGATAAAAGAGGGGAAATTACTAAGACACCGCAGAAATACAAAGGATCATTAAAAAAATAATATGAAAAAGTATACAAAACCAAATTTAATAACCTAAAAGAAATAGACCAGTACTTAGAAAAATTCAACCTTCCTAGCCTTAATCAACATTTGGAAAGTACAAATAGACTGATCAGCAGTATGGAAATTGAAACAATTATCAAAAATCTACCAAAAACTAAAAGTCCAGGACCAGATGGCTTCACCAGTAAATTCTACCAAACATTCAAAGAAGAATTAATAACTATTTTCTTCAAACTTTTCCAAAAAATTGAAGCAGAAGCAATACTCCCCAACACATTTTATGAGGTTAATATTACCCCGATACCAAAACCTGGTAAAGACAGCACACACACAAAAAAAAACTTCAGTCTAATATCTCTCATGAATACAGATAAAAAGAAGTCTAAATAAAATACTAGTTAACCACAAATTGCTACATATTAAAACGATTATACACCACTATCAAGTGGGCTTCATCCAGGAGGCACTGGGATAGTTCAACATACTCAAATCAATCAATGTGATACACTACATAAACAAATTAAAAAATAAGAATCATATGATCATATCAATAAATGCATAAATAGCCTTTGACGAGATATAGCATCCATTTATGATCAAAACACTTAACAAAATAGATATAGAAGGAAAGTACCTTAACATAATAAAGACAATATATGACAAAACCTCAGCCAACATTATACTGAATGGTGAAAACTGAAAAAAAAATACTTCCAAGATCAGGAACAAGCCAAGGCAGTCCACTATTGCTACTGCTATTCAATATAACATTGGAAGTCCTAGTGATTGGAATCAGACAAGAGAATGATATAAAAAGCATATAAATAGAAAATAAAGAATTCAAACTGTCACTATTTGTGGATGACATGATTCTTTATATAGGAAACCCTAAAGACTCCACAAGAACACTATTAGAAACAATAAGCCAATAAAGTTTCTGGATACAAAATCAACGTTCAAAAATTTATAGTGCTCCTATACTCTAATAAAGATGTGTCAGATAAAAAAGTGGAAAAAAATAATTTCTTGTTCATTTACAACAAAAGAAATAAAATATCTATGAATACATATAATGAAAATGTGAAGGATCTCTCTCTCTCTCTCTCTCTCTCTCTCTCTCTCTCTCTCTCTCTCTCTCTCTCTCATATAACTCAATAACAACAGAAAAAACAAACAATCCAAACAAAAAGTGGATAGAGGACCTGAACAGACACTTCTTCCTAGAAGACAAACAAATGGCTCACACATATTTGAAAAGATGTTCAACATTGCTAGCTATTAGGGAAATAAAAATTAAAACCACAATGAGATACCATCTCATACCTGTTAGAATAGCTGTAATCAACAGGACAAATAATAAATGTTGGAGAGGATGCGGTAAAAAAAGGAACCTTCTTATATTGCTTGTGGGATTGCAAGTTGTTACAGCCACTATGGAAAACAGTATGGAGTTTCCTCAAAAAAGTAAGAATTGATCTAACACATGATCCAGCAATCCTTCTACTAGGTATTTACCCCAAAGTCTTGAAAAACCATATCCGAGAAGATATTTGCACACTGATGTTCATAGCAGCATTATTCACAGTGGCCAGGGCATGGAAGCAATCATAGCATTCTACAATATATGATCGGATAAAGAATCTGCCTTATGTATATACAATGGAATATTACTCAGCCATAAGAAGAGTTGAAATACTGCCATTTGTGACAACATAAATGGACCTCAAGATAATCATGCTAAGTGAAATAGACCAGACAGAAAAAGTTGAAAATCACATGATATCACTTATATGTGAGATATAAGCCTAAAAGAAACGAATGAACAGGACACTGAAACAGACTAATGGTCATGGGCAATAGACTAGTAGTTACCAGAGGGTAGGGGGAGGGGGAAGAAAAGTAGATGGGGTAAAAGGTGTCAAATATGTTGACAGAAAGAAATTTAACTATGGGAGGTGAACACAGAATGTAAATATATATATATATATATATGCCTTATTGTTTAAATGTACAGCTGAAACTTTCTGAATTTCATTTACCGATATTACCTTAAAAGTTAATTAATTAAAAATTTAAAAAATATATATATTAAAACTCCTCCACAAAACTGAAAATCCTGTTTTCCTGTTGAGTCTTCAGTTAATTGTCTTAGAGAACTCCGACAGCAGTATAAGTTAAAAGTAACTATATAAGTCAAAACGGAAAATGAACTGGTTTTTAAGAATTAGCAGTTTGGTTGTTTTACTTGTTTTCTATTTTTAAATAAAATGATTAATCATACAAGGAATAATATCAAACAAATGCAATATCAATAATTTCACTTAAAAACTACTTTAAAATTTGATCCTTTTGAATTTATTTTTTGTGAACGATGACAAATAGCAGTTTAGTTTTGCTCTTTTGCATATTGCTTTACAGTCTTATTGGCAGCATTTATTGAAGAACTTTCTTCTCTCTATTTTATTTTTTGGCTGTTTGGTCAAAAATTATTTGTCTTTATATATGTATGTAGGTTTATTTCTGTATTCTCAATTCTCTTTCATTGATCTGTATGTCTGCTCTTCTGCCAATACCATGATGTTTTAATTATTGTTGCTTTGTAGTGTAATTTGAAGCCAGGCAATGTAATACCTTCAGCCTTATTCTTTTTGTAAGATTTCTTTGGCTTTCTGGAGCCTTTTGTGGTTCTTTACAAATATGATGTTTTTTTTTTTTGTTGTTGTTGTTGTTCAATTTCTTTAAAAAATGGTGTTGGGATTTTGATAGGAATTGCATTAAATCTGTATATTGTTTTGGGTAATATGGCCATTTTAATTATGTTGATTCTTCCAATCCATGAATACAGAATATCTTTTCATTTTCTTGTGTCTTCAATTTCTTTTAATAGAGTCTTATTCTTTTCATTATATAGGTCTTTCACATGTTTCATTAGGTTTATTCCTAGGTATTTTATTCTTTTTGTTGCAATTGCAAGAGTAATTGTTTTTCTTTTTCCATTTCTTTTTCCAATGATTCATTATAGAGTATTATGAATACTATAGATTTTTTTTAACATTGATTGTGTGTCCTGAAACTTTACGGTATTTGTTTATTTTTTCTAATAATGTTTTGGTGGTATCTTTAGAGTTTTCTATATAAAGAATCATGTCATCTGAAAAAAGTGACAATTTGACTTTTTCATTCACAATTTGTATGCTTTTTATTTCTTTCTCTTACCTAATTGCTCTGACTACATTTGACTTTGGGTGGTCACCAAAAATACTATAATATATTATATATTATACAATTGTAGACTTGAAAGCTATGTAATTTTGTTAACCAATGCCACCCTAATAAATTTAATAACAATTACAACATAAAAAGTAATATTAAATATTGCTTAAGATTTTATGCATATGTTATAAAGGTATAAAATATTAATATTTTGCAAATATTCCATGGTAGGTTCATGAAGATTTTCTACTATTGCTTATATATTTCACAATAGAAAAATCTTATTCAACTTAGTGTATGTACAAATATCTATGTGTTAAAATAAAAAAGATGTTCCTTATTTTCATCATCTAGAAAAAAAAAAACCCTAAAGCTAGACATTGCTCTGGGTTCAAGTACTATAATCAAATAATGATGCATTTTATACTCCAGGAAAAAAAAATGAGTTAATATGAGCGTCTTTTTAAACTCATCCAACAGTTAATGTGCAATGCTGTTCTACCTTAAGCCACACTAGAAGATGAATAAAACTAAGCTTTTATTCATCTTCTAGTGTGGCTTAAGGTAGACTAGAGGTAGACAACTATTTATTTGTGTTCAGCAACAGTCTCAGGAATTTTATCTATCTATCTATCTATCTATCTATCTATCTATCTACCTATCTATCGTCTACTTATTTGCTTATTTTTTGGGGGGAGGTTATGTTTTTAAGCTTATTAGGGTAACAATAGTTAATACAATTATATAATATTCGAGTGTACATTATAATTTGACAATAATTTGACATCTATATATTCTATTGTATGATTGCCACTCAGAGTTCAATTTTTTTTAGTTACCATATATGTAATCTCCTTTAACCAATTCATCCAATCCCAAACCCCCTATATTTGATTCACTTTACCCTACTTCTTCCCTCCTCCTCAACCCCCTACCCTCTGGTAACCACTAGTCCATTGCCATGTCCCTGAATCTCTGTTTCTCCTATTCACTTGTTGCTTTTAGGCTTATATCCCATTTATAAGTGATATAATGCGATTTTCAACTTTTTCAGTCTAGCATATTTTGCTTAGCATGATTATCTTGAGGTCCATCCATGTTGTTGCAAATGCCAGTATTTCATCTTTTCTTATGGCTAATAATCCATTGTATATATGTACTGCATATTCTTTAGCCAATCATTCATTGTAGGACACTTCAGTTGCTTCCATGTCCTGGCTTCTGCTGCTATGAACATCGGTGTGCAAATATCTTCTCAGATACGGATTTTCAAGATTTGAGGGTAAATACCCAGCAGAGGGATAGCTAGATCATATGATAGATCGATTCTTAGTTTCTTTGAGGAACTTCTATATTGTTTTCCATAGTCACTGTACCAATTTGCAGTCCCACCAGCAGTGTATGAGAATTCCTTTTTCTCTGCATCGTCTCCAACATTTGTTATTATATATTCTGTTGATTATAGCTATTCTAACAAATGTGAGATGGTATCTCATTGTGATTTTGATTTTCATTTTCCTAATAGCTAGCAATGTTGAGCATCTTTTCATCTATTTATTGGCCATTTGTATCTCCTCTAGGGACAAGGGTCTTATCAGGTCCTCTGCCCATTTTTTGACTGGATCATATATATTTTTTTTTGTTGTTGGCATTGAGTCGTTAGAGTTTTTTGTATATTTTGGATATTAGGCCCTTATCAGAAGCGTTGCTTGGAAATATATTTTCCCATTTGAATGGTTATCTCTTTACCTTGCTAATGATTTCTTTTGCTGACTAGAAACTTTTTAGTTTGTTGTGGTTTCATTCATTTATTTTAGCTTTGACGTCCTTGCTTTTGAGGTCAAATTCATAAAATACTCTTTAAGTCCAAGGTCCTTGAATTTAATTCCTGTGTTTTCTTCTATGCATTTTATTGATTCTGGTCTTGTATTTAGATCCTTAATCCATTTTGATTTAATTTTGGTGTGTGGTGATAAACAGCAGTCTAGATTCATTCTTTTACAGGTGGCATCCAATTTTCCCAGCACCATTTCTTTCTCCATTGTATGTGTCTGGCTTTTTTTATTGAAAATTATTTGCCCATATAAACATGGGTTTCCTTCTGGATTCTCAACTCTGTTCCACTGGTCCATGTGTCTATTTTGCTGCCAGCATCAGGCAGTTTTGATTACTGTCTCTTTGTAGTATAATTTGAATTCAGGAAAAGTGATGTCTCCAGCCTCGTTCTTTTTTCTCAGAATGGCTTTGGCAGTTTGGAGCCTTTTGTGCTTTCATACAAATCTGATTTTTTTTTGTTCTATTTCTTTAAACAATGCCGATAGGATTTTGATGGAGATTGCATTAAATCTGTATAATGCTTTAGATAATAAGGTCATTTTAATAATGTTGATTCTTCCAATCCAAGAACATAGAATATCTTTCAATTTCTTTGTATCTTCTTTGATTTATTTTAATAGCGTCTTATAGTTTTCATTATATAGGTCTTTCACATGTTCCGTTAAATTTACCCCTAAGTATTTTATTCTTTTTTGTTGCAATTGGAAAACAAATTATTTTTTCCACTTCTTTTTCTGATGCTTCATTATTAGAGTAGTATAGGAACACTATGGATTTTTGAATGTTGATTTTGTATTCAGGAACTTTATTTGCTTATTATTTCTAGTAGTGTTCTTGTGTAGTCTTTAGGGTTTTCTATATAGAGAATCATGTCATCTGCAAATAGTGACAGTTTGAATTCTTTGTTTTTTATTTTGATTAATTTTATATCTTTCTCTTGCCTGATCCCACTCACTAGGACCTCCAATGTTACATTGAATAACAGTGGCGATAGTAAACAGCCTTGCCTTGTTTCTGATCTTAAAGGGAAGGTTTTTAGTTTTAAACCATTAAGTATAATGTTGGCTGAGGGTTTATCACATATGGCCTTTCTTTATTATATTAAGGTACTTTTCTTCGATACCGATTTTGTTAAGTGTTTTGATCATAAATGGATTCTGTATCTTGTCAAAGGCCTTTTTCTGCATCTATTGCTATGGTCGCATGTTTCTTATTTTTTAATTCATGTGGTGTATCACATTAATCGATTTGCATATGTTTAATTTTTCTTGTGATCCTGGGATGAAGCTCACCCGGTCATAGTATATAATATATTTATTATGTTGCTGCATTCATTTCACCAGTATCTTATTTAGGATTTTGCATTTGTGTTCATGAGAGATATTGGTCTGAAGTTTTCTTTTATTCTGTTATCTTTACTAGGTTTTGTTATTAGAATAATACTGGTCTCATAAAAAAAGTATTGCCTACTTTTCCATTTTTTGGAAGAATTTAAGGAGAATAGATATTAAATCTTATTTGAATGTTTGGTAGAATTTACTGGTGAAGCCATCTGGTCCTGGACTTTTGCTTTTTGGTAGATTTTTGATGAATGTTTCAATTTCTACACTGCTGATCGGTCTGTTTAGATTTTCCAGATTTTCTTGATTCAGACTAGGAAGATTGTATTTTTCTAAGTACTGGTCCATTTCTTCTAGGTTATTACATTTGTTATTATATAATTTTTATAATATTCTTGCACGATTCTTTATATTTCTTTGATGTCTGTCATAATTTCTCCTATTTCATCCTTGACTTTATTTATTTGTGTCCTTTCTCTTTTCTCTTTAGTGATTCTAGCCAGGGGTTTGTCAATTTTATAAATCTTCTCAAAGAACTAGCTCATTGTTGTATTTATTATTTCTATTTTTTGTTTTGTTTTGAATAACATTTATTTCTTCTCTAATTTTGACAATTTCTTTCCTTCTGCTGACTTTAGGCCTCATTCGTTCTTCTTTTTCTAGTTTTTTTAAGATGAAGACTTAGGTTGTTTATTTGGACTCATTCTTGTTTGTGGAGATAGGTCTGTACTCATATGAACTTTCCTCTTATGACTGTTTTTGCCATGTCCCAAAAGTTTTGATATGTTTTATTATCATTATCATTTGTTTCTATGTATCTCTTGATCCCTCTTTTTATTTCTCCCTTTACCCAGTTAATCTTCAGTAGTATGTTTTTTAATCTCCATGTGTTTGTGGTTCTTCCTGATTTCTTTTTGCAGTTGACCTCTAATTTCAAAGCATTATGATCAGAGAATATGGTTGGTATGATTTTAAGCCTCTTATATTTGTTGAGGCTATCTCTGCGCCCCAGTATGTGATCTATTCTTGAGACTGTTTCATGTGCACTAGTGAAGAATGTATAAGTAACTGTTTTAGGATGGAAAGCTCTGTAAATGCAACTATGTCCAGTTGGTCTAATGAAACATTTAAAAATATTATTTCTTTATTGATTTTCTCTTTGGATAATTTGTCCATATCTGACAGTGGTGTATTTACATCCCCTACTACAATGGTGTTTTGGTTTGTTTCTCTTTGTAGTTCTCTTTGTAATCACTGTACATACTTCAAGGCTCCCTGATTGGCAGCATAGATATTAATAATTCTTATGCTTTCTTGGTGCATGATTCTCTATCATTATAAAGCCTCCCTCTATATTTTTTACCTTTTTTTAAAATTTTGAAGTCTACTTTGTCCTATATTAGTACTGCTACTTTCACTTTTCTCTGAATGCCATTCGCTTGTCATATAATTTTTCACTCTTTCACTTTGGGTCTATATTTGTCTTTAGAACTGAGATATATCTCTTGCAGGTAGTATATGGTTGGGTTTTGTTCTTCTGCATTTCTGTGTATTTTTATTGGTGAGTTCAGTCTATTTACATTTAAGGTGATTATTGAAATACGAGCCTTCTTATAGCCATTTTATCTTTTGCTTTCTGATAGCTCAGTGTTTTCATTGTTTCCTTGTTCTTGTGTTTCTGTTTTTTTTTTTTAATTATTGTTTTGGTTGACTTTTGTGGCTTTGCCTCTGGTTCTTATTGTTTTATCTTATATTCTTCAGTTCTGAATCTTTGGTTTGTGGATACTATTACGAATATGAAAAAGATAGTTATAGTCATCCATTTTCTTCTGTGTGTGCCTTATCTTCTTTCTCCTTTGTGAATTTGGATCTTTGAATCCTCTCCTTTTCAGTCATTGTTATCTTAATTTGTCTCTATGTATGCTGAACATTCATTTCTATCTTGATATAGCAATTCTTTTCTTATTATTTAAGCTTATAATGCCCTGATCTTAGTAAGGTTTGAACTTCTCTGCTTCTTTTTGCCAGATAGCCAGTTTACTCCTAATTATGAATTTTTGTTTTGTTTTGTTATTTTGTTTTAGATGAGCTGACACCTTTCAGTATTTCCTATAGGACAGTTCTTGTAGTGGAGAATTCCCTCAATTTTTGTATGTCAGTAAAGGTCTCAATTTTTCCTTTATATCTAAAGGAGAGCTTAGCCAGATACATTATTCTAGACTGATAGTTCCTTTCAATTAACAGTAAAATATTTGATTGAATTACTTTTGGCTTGTAAGGTTTGCCCTGAGAAGTCTGATGATAATCTAATGGGTTTTCCCTTATAAGTTACCATCTTCTTTTCCCTGGGTATTCTGAGAATTCTGTCTTTGTCATTGACTTTTGATAACTTTAATACAATGTGTTTTGGTGAAGGCCTTTTTCTGGTGAGATAATTTGGTGTTCTATTGACTTCTTGAATTCCAAGCTTCAGCTCATTCCTTAGATTGTGAAAATTCTCTTTGTCTGAAAATGCTTTCTAGTCCTTGCTTCTTTCCCTTGCCTTCAATAGTGCCCATTATTCTTGTTTCCCCGCCTGATGGTATCAGTTTGTCCTTGTATTTCTCTTTCATTATTTTTCATTCTTTGGTTTCTCTCTTATTTCTGCTGATTTATTTCTAGATTTCTGTCTTCAATATCACTGGTCATTTTCTCCATTTGCTAGATGCTATTTCCCAGGCTTACTATTTTATTCTCATCTCTTGCAGTGTTTTGTTTGTTTGTTTGTTTGTTTGTTTGTTTCATGATTTTTTTTCTCCAGATTTATTCTGTTCTTTTTTATGGTTTCAATCTCCTTGCTCTGCTCAACTAGTTGATTTTTCAATTCCTGAAATTGTAGATATGACTCATTTTGGAATTCACTTAGTTTTTTTCAGAAGTACCATCCTGAATTCTCTATTATTTAAGTCGCATATTTCTGTGTCTGTAAGCTTATTTTCTGGATATTTTTCTCTTTCTGAGATACTTTGTCACTTTGTTTGTTCATGGTGTTTAATGCTCTATTTCTGTGCCTGGACATTAATGGAAATGTATTCTGCTTTTTTTTTTCCCCCCAGAAAGAAGATTTAGTATATAAAGGTCTCTCTTTAGCCTGCTGCAAGAAGGCACTTTTCTTTTGGTTTCCAGTAGGTGGCGTCTAAGCCTCTTGAATTCCTGGTTTATATAGAGCCTTAATAATGCCTTTATATAAGGCTTTTATTTTCTTTTACATATTTAATCACGCTCGCTACCCTCAGTTTCAGTACCTATCACTGTTTGCGACAGTTTCGGTAGCATTCATTCAAGTTCCTCTGGGGCTCCGTGTTTATCTGTTTCGGATTGTATGGAGGAAAGGGCCTCTAGATTTGGCAGTTAGGGCCTCAGCTCAGCCTCAGTTTTGCAACCACGGCCAGTGAAAATCAATTGTTGTATCTCTGCTGTCCTGCTTCATTTCTTTCTTCCATGATGACTGGGCCCTGCCGCTGGCTGCATTGAACTCACAAACTCTCCCAGGCAGGGCTGTTCAGAGAACTCTCCACACAAACTCACTGCATTTTCTTCCTTCCCTCTCCCTCTATAGAGAGCTCTGACAGCTGCAAGATGCAGCTTCTTTATTTCTTTCAGTGCACTGCCCAAAATCCACAGTTCTTACCTGTGGCAGCTTTTATGTGCAGATCCCAGGCTCAGACATGCTGATGTGCAATTTGAGTGTTTTTTGTTGAGTTTCAAATGTTCAGCTTATTGCTGTTTCAAGAAGAGAGATCTGGGGACATCTCTCACTCTTCCATATTATGTAGGCCAAATCATCAGACTTTTTTTTTATTGTAAGTACAGTTATAGGTAATATTCAACTATGGCGCAGTAGAAGTATTAGAGTTACAGTTAAACCTAGAGGTAAGCCCTAATTTTGCCACCCACTGTATAATCTTGGAACAACTCTCTTTGTTTTTCCAGAGTTTATTTTCTTCATCTCTGAGGTAAAGTATTTGCTTTTGGATCCTTTTCAATTGCTGCATTTTATGAGTTTGTGAAGGAAATTTAACCAGTAAGTCCCACAAGTGAATATCAGTTGCATACTTGTCTTTTCAAAGAGGTATAACTTTAATAAAATTTTCAAAATATATTAATTTATAGAAAGGTAAGAGATTTTATCTGAACTAGAATTGTTTTTCACACTATAACTCAAAACAGATTCTTAATAAGTACACATATTAATAAATTGATTAATATATATTTCTTCTTTTTTACTTACTATTTATTTTGTTATTTGACACATATTAAGGTCTGGCTGACATTATGTTTCTTAAATAATCTACTCAATTAATATATGCTTACTTTGACAGTGTTTTGGTAGCCTAATTTTCTGGCTTCCACCTTTTCAGGTACTTGATAGGAGTGCACATCCAGCTCCCATGTGGAACCATGTGGCTACTTGTGGTCAATTAGTTGTGAGCAGATGGCACTACAGAATAAACATCTAATTGTCAATTATCAAACATTCTCTTTCCCCTCTGATGAAGAATTGGCTAGGTCTGAAATTGTGGTTTCTCTGTTAATTTGTCCCTGAGTGACTGTAAAGAATAGAGGCAATCCTGTGGAGAACATATAGAAAGTGCAAAAAAAAATCAAACTGTATTTTTTTTGTCTTTTAAATTTTGAAATCTTTTTCATAGTGTAACTCACCCTGCTGCAATTGTATAAATGGTATATAAAATAAAGCATTTTGAGTGGGTATGTTTTCCAAATTTTTAAAATTATTTTATTCAATTTCTTAGGGTGACATTGACTAATAAAATTATATAGATTTCAAGTGTATGATTCAGTAATATTATACACACACACACATCATGTGTTCACCACCCAACTGAATCTTTTAAAAGTATTGCACTTGGATCAACTATGCTACCCAAATTCATTTAAAAATATTTATTGAAAATCCACTCAGTTTTAGGCAGTAATCAAAGAATTGGTGCTATTCCTAGGTTAGTGAACAAATTACACAATCACTGCCTTCACAGAGTATATATTACAATGGAAGAGTATAATGGACTTTTTCCCTTTCTCTTCCAGATCCACTCTTTATCTTTCACCTGTTCTGTGTTCTAGCAGGCTTATTCTAAGGTCAAAGTAATGAGCTTTGTTACTCTTTGGCTTCTGATTAGGTTTTGCCAGTGGGCTTTGGCTTGATAAGCAGAAGATCACAGTCAGAGAATGAAACTGATTTTATTCCTTAAGTTCTCTCCCTGTCATTCCATCTACAGGTAACCTGTGTCCCTCTACCAAAGATCATGAAGGTTAGTGCTTAAATGAGTTGGCACTCTCCATGTAGCTTTCTAATCCAAGTCCTTATAATCACTCTCTTTCCCCCACAGTCCTAGAAGTGCAGTGTTCTCCCCATTGTTGCCATTCTTGAGGTATTATATATTGTATTATCCCTTGTTAGTTTCTGTAAACCTTGGTCACACTTTGTCACTAATGCCTTTATTAAACTCTCCTCAAATTACTTCTTTTGAGTGTTCCATCTGTTTCTTGTCTGAACATTTACTGATCTAGAAAGATGTGCAATAAATTATATATATAACACATATTTATACCATATGTACTAACTACTTCTGTGTTCACTTTAAGTAGTGCTAAATTCTGTGAAAAAATAAAGATAATTGTGTTCACCTCCCAATCTCACAATGCAGTATACAGATAATATATCATTGAATTGTACCTTTTAAACTTATATTAACCAATGTCACTCCAATAAATTTAATTAAAAAATAAAGTGAGGTGAGAAATATTTTCTTAAAGGTTTATTTTTAAATTAGTGATCAGGGAAAATTTCTGTTAAGGAGATGATTTTGAGCAAAAACCTGCAATATGGAAGGGAGTATATCATACCAGAAGGGAAGAGCTTTGTGGATATAGTACTCTTAGAAAACTAATTTTGTATTCCTTTTACTCTTTTCTACCCCGCTTCTTCCCTTTCTCTCTGGTAACCACTAAACTGTTGTCTATGTCCACGAGTCTCTGTTTGACTTGTTCATTTATTACTTTGTTTTATATCCCCCATAGGTAAAATAATGTGTTTTTCAACTTTCTCTGTCTGACTTATTTTGCTTAGCATGATAATCTCAGGATCTACCTATGTTGTCTCAAATGGCAATACTTAATCATTTCTTATGGCTGTGTAATATTCCATTGTATATATGTACCACATCCTCTTTATCCTATCATCCATCAAAGAACATTCTGGTTGTTTTCATGTCTTGGCCACCATGAATATAAGGTTATGGAATAAAATGTATCTTTGGCTGGTGAACACATAATGCAATATACATATGCTGTATTATTGAATTGTATACTTGAAACCTATATAATTTTATTAACTAATGTCAGCCCAGTAAATTAATAAACAATCTTTTGGAGGTGGGAACAAGCTTAGTGTATTAGAGGAACTGAAAGAAGTACAGTGTGTTTAGAATAGAATTAATGAGTAGTAGAATGGTAAAAAGTAAAGATTGTTTAATCTAAATTACATTTTAAAAAAATCTTTCTGGCTGCTATATGGTTTAAAAGAAGCAAGATTAAAAGAAAAAAAAACAAGGAATACAGCAAAGGAGGGTATTATAGTAGTTCAGAGAAGAAATAATATTAGGTACAGTTAGAAATATTTGGACATAATGGATATATTTTCAGGTAGACCCTACAGGAAATGCTTGTTAAGTGAATGTGGGGTATAAAGAAAGAAGGAATCAAGTATGAGTCCCAGGCTTTTGGACTGAGTTATTAGATAAATTATCTTGTCGTTCACTACAATGGAAAGGACTGGAGAGAGAGTGAGTTTGAGAGGGAAAGTGTCCCTTCCCACGGGACACTAACGGGAGCTCCGGCCAGACGTGAGACTTGAGGTGACAATCTGCAAGAGAATGGGGGACAGGAGACGCGAAGAATGGAGGCAAGACAAAGTTCTGATCAAGCCTCGTTTATTGTAGGTAGGGGTAGAGTATATAAAGGGGAGGATTTGCATAATCACGGTTGCCTTGGATATCGAACCGCAGAACATTCCAGTTCCTTATATGACCCAAAAATGCAGAAGGGTCCCGGGAGGT
>PVKZ01004862.1:0-67581 GCA_004027375.1 Macroglossus sobrinus
GTTTAGGAGGAAGAACTGACAAGCGATGGCAACCAGCTGGGCACACGGGTAGCAGAGGCGTCTCGGTGAGGATACCTGGTGTTTGGCTGAATGAATGGGTGCATGGAGGTGCAATGCAGCCATGGCAACTAGAAGGCGCAGCAGTGACCACGGGTGGGTGGGGGGAGACGAGAGAGTTGAGTTGGGTGGAGTTGAATCTGAGGGGCCTGACGTTTGGATCTGGGGCTCAGATGACAGGCCTGGAGGCACCTGGAGATTGTGGCCACGGCCGAGCAGGGGTCTGAATAGGAATGACAGTAGGAGGAGCAAAAAGAAGGTCAGTGCAAGAGCCATTATCGGCCTGTGTGATTTTCCTGGATATCTCGTCTGCAACCGAACTGAGCTCTGTTCCCTGCAGGCTTCCCAGAATCCTTCAGCAGGACCACACACCTTACAGAAGATGCATCCCTCCTCCCTCTTGGCCACCATTCCTCTGCAGTGTCTTCCCTCGCTGCAGCAAGCCAGTACATCTAGCTCTGTGTGCGTGTGTGTCAGACACAGGTGGACACCAAGGGGTCAGTGGCTGCTTCAGTTTTAATAATTCGCATGTCCTGAAAACTAAAGTCTTGCTGATGACAGGGTGCTACCCAACGGGACCACTGTGGACCATGGAACACTTGACTGGAGTAAAGTGTAAGAGGAGCAGCTTTAATCAGAAATCTGGAATGGAAGCAGGCCCGTCAGCCCACGCCCAGAGCCCACTGCTTCCCCTCTGGGACCACGCCTTCAAAGGCACATGGGCCGATGGAACCCCATTGCAGGGAGAGTGACAGAGTGCTAAAATGATGCAAAATCGGTCACCCAAGGAATGCTCTGAAGAATGGGAGGGTATTTAGATCTTGAAGGGAAAAATGCAAGAAAACCATTGTCTATTATCTAAGGGGCATACTATTTAAGAGACATTAAACTTGCCCGTTAAGGCCTGGAAGGCTAGAATAGGACCAGTGAGAGGAGCTACAGGCGGTCAGAGAATTTTACCCGGAGGCAGAGTGGACCACAGGCAGACTGTGCTGCCTTACAAGGCAGTGAGTGCCTCGTCATGGGGGTGTTCGAAAAAAGGCTGGACAATGCATTGGCCAGAGTGCAGGGCAAGGAACCTCGGCCTCAGTGGCTCTGGACCCGATGCCTGTAAGGCCCTTCCTACTCGGAGTCTACATCCTGAATGCAGAGTCCCTAACTGGGCAAAACTGGCCATCAACGCCTACAGCTCCCTCCTCAGTGAGGTGAGGGGAGGTGGGGGAGGAGGAGGCTATGGAACCAGCCCAGAGCTCTACACTGAGGAACATTCCTTCATCAGGAGCGACTGCGACACTACCCTGTGACCGTGGCCGTCTGGCTGTGGCTGCCTGAACCAGCAAGTGGGCAAGTTAACAGTACAAGACAGTTCTAGCTGAGCAGGAATGTGAACTGGGGGTTATGAAGATGGGGCTGGCGAGTTTGGGGGCAGAAGGAGAAACTGAAAAAAAAAATCCACAGAGCGTGGGCTGGCAAGCAGTGCCACGGAGGGGGCAGGGGTCCTGGAGTGGCGGAAGTCACGGGCGGTGTACGTTACAGACATTCCAGCAGCAGCTCCGGGAGGCGGGGCATGGTCTCCATAAGGCCGTGGAAGGGAAGAGCCCCCGGGGCCAGGATGTGGCAGGAGAAGGAAGCCATCTGCCATCTTGGGGTTCTGGCTGTGGTCCTTCTTCTGGCCTCAGTGGGGACAGAAGTGCTGCTGTCCCTGGATTCTGTGGGAGCCCAGCTGTCTTTACAGCCGATCACAGCCGTGGAAGCGAGGCCCTTGCTTAAAGCAAACAGTGAGATCCTGGTCCTTGAAGCTCAGAGAATTCAAGAGGAGGTGGGAGGAAGAAAGACTGTGGCTTGCTGGTCTTGAGAAAAGTTGATGCACAGGTACTACTGGTTGGCAGCTGGTCAGCAGCTGGTCGGCAGCTGGTTGGCAGCTGGTTGGCAGCTGGTTGGCAGCTGGTCGCAGGACCCTAACCAGGGGGCGTGAAAGCCATCATCAGTTAGAGACTCCTCACCTGCGCCCCACATTCTACCCTCAGTCCCTATTCTTAGAAGTCAGTGTCTTGCCTGTGAGAACAGCAGAGAACCTCGGAGTGAGCATGCGGTGCCCCTGTGGGTGACGGAGCTCCAGCGAGCATCTGAGGTGAAAGAATAGTCTCCCGCATCCTCCAGTCGATCATGACCTCTTCTCGTCCTACAGCAAGAACCAGCCTCCCAGAGGGTCTGAGGCTACGGAGGGAGCCTCTCCTATGGGCCCCTCGCTTGGCCCAGCTTTGTCTCTGAGACATTCATTAAAGGATTGCGCACAAAGCCCTTCAAGGAAGAAGGATCACGTCCCCTTGTCACCACAGTGCAACTCGACGGCCACACCCCGCAGAGCCCGGCCGTGAGTGGCCGTCACCCTCGGCCACTTCAGTCTGACCGATCACTGCCCGTGCTGTCATTGATATTATTTTTGAATATTATTTTTTCACACCTCATTTCCCTTGAGGGACAGGGTCCTCATTTTCTTTTCGTATCCCCAAGATTCAGCCCAGTGCTTGGCCTAGAAGGGGGCTCAATGAGCGAATGACCTTCAGAAAAAAATAACCAGACTTCAGCTCCATGAATTGCTCAGTTGGCGTTATCTTCATCCCAGTGTCTATTTCTGGACCCAGCTCTACACCCCCAGGGACTATGCGTCCAGCCTCAAACATGGCATCTGCTTATATGTCCAGGTTTGTGTCTACTGAGATCCTCGTCTTGAACGCCCCGGCCGTTGTCCACCTCAAGCTCCAGACCCCTGGGGACGGGGACACACCCTCAGCTCTGTCAGTAAGGCTTCAGGGCATTCAGTGGGAAGATGGGCCCTCATCTTCTGAGTTTTGTTAAGATATAAGTTATTAAAGATGTCAGAAGCGAGGCCACTAAATTACGTTCCGCAAACAGAGGAGGATGTGATGCTAAGGTGTGACCTGCAGGGGGAAGCACTGTGGGGCGTGCGCTTCATGATCGTGAGGCCTGGACTGAGTGCCAGCTCCACGACACACTGCCGGTGAGACCGTGGACCAGTTTCCTAAACTCTGGAAGCCTCGGTTTCCTCATCTGTACAAGCGAATATTTACCATAAGTCTGCCCCAGAACAGGCTCTGAATACATGTCGGCTGTTACTTACTGTGGTTCTCCATAAGCTGACGGACACAGGATTCAAAGAGAATTTAAATGTCACCGAGTATTTGAGTTCTTGGGCACCTGGTCAAAGATGTTATGAGAGGAGTGGGGGCAGAGGTGAGAAACCGAGAGGACACACCCTCGCTTCAACCAGAATCACCTGCATCTGCTTTTTCTTTTATTAGTTGCAAGTAAACAGTACCTTGGTTAGACATTTATATAGCTTATAAAACAATCCCCCTAATTGCTCTTTCTCTCCTCTGGCTCTCCACCGAGCCATTAATGCTAAATGCCTTCCCTATGATATACTCCCCATCCCCGTGACCATCTATCAGCTACTAATTTGTACTTCGCTAACCCTTCACCCCAATCTCTCAGCCCCCCAACTCCCCTCTGTCCATCATCACATTGTCCACTATGTTTGTGAGTCTGTTTTTGATTGGTTTGTTCTTTTTATTCCTTAGATTCCTCACATTAAGTGAAATCATATGGTATTTATCTTTCTCCATCTGACTTATTTCGTTCAGCATAATAACTTCCATCCACATCATTACAAATGGCAGAATTTCATTTTTTATGGCTGAGTAATATTCCGTTGTATATATGAACCATAACTTCTTTATCCATTCATCTGTTGATGGGCATTTAGGTTGCTTCCATATCTTGGCTATTGTAAATGGTGCTGCCATGAATATAGGGGTGCATAAATCTTTGAGAATTATTGTTTTGGTTTTCTTTGGATAAATACCCAGAAGTGCAATTGCTGGGTCAAAAGGTATAGCCCTTTTTAATTTTTTGAGACACCTCCAGACTGTTTTCCGTAGCGGTTGTACCATTTTGCAATCCCACCAACAGTGTATGAGGGGTCCCTTTTCTCTACATCCTTGCCGACACGTGTTGCTTTTCATTGATGACAGCCATTCTGATCGTTGTGAGGTGATACCTTACTGTGCTTTTAATTTGCGTTTCTCTGATGATTAGTGACCTTGAGCATCTTTGCACGTGTCTGTTAGCCACTCGTATTCTGCTTAATTGAGCTTTTGAAGAGCAAGGAGAAGGAAGAGTTTTCACTGCCAAATTTAATCCAAACTGCAAACTGGGGCCAGAATCTCTTCTTCAGCATCCTGGCCAAATTGTCATTCGGTTTCTCCTTAAACACTTAAATTCTCTGCGAGGCCTCAAACTAATTTGCTTAGCAATTGTCTTACTCTGTAGGATATTCAGAAGCTCAAACAAATGGCTAACCAAGTTTTATTGCCTTGTGGAAGTCCCACCAGGCCTACTTTAATAAAAAGAGCTTTGTTCAAAATTAATTGAACTCCAACACTCCTGCCACAAATGTCACAATAGTCACTGTGACGGTTGTCGTCTGCGGGTTATAAATGTCTCCCAGCAATCTTAGCCATATTGTTAATTTGCTAAGCAGATCCTTTCGGGTTCAGTGTGCGTAAAGATTATTTTCAGCCTGGACCCTTGTGCAAATTCCAACAAATTCCAAATCAGTGGAGTTGGAAATCATAAAATTTTAGTGTTGCTTTAATGATGTTTTCCATTATGTAACATGATTTTTCAAAGCATTTTCATAGCCGATGTCTTACTTTAGCCAGCACCTCTGCGTCGAGCTGAGCATCGATTAGAATCCTATAGGTCAGCGTGCTCTGTGCACTGCAGAGCTCTGGAAATGTTTGCAATGAATAAGTTATTAGACGACTCCAGGCCTCCTGACTCTGACTCACTGCCCAGCCTGCCTCCACGGGCCTTGCAGCCTCTCTCTCTCCAGAGGGATGGAAGAGGACCCAAGTGAGAGCTGCCTAGCCACAGTTAGAAAATATCCTGGGTAGCTGTGTGGCTTTGTGTCTTCCAAGACCGGGAAGGATGCTGGTGACTCATGGGTGCCGAGGGGGACAGAACTGGTGAATGGGTGAGCACGCATGGAGTGCCATCAGGAAGGGGTGGCTGAGGAATCCCTCATTTACATGAGAATCTGCCCTCTGGTTTACAGTGATCACCGCTCCTTGTTCTGCTTGAGAACTGTCCTCTCCTCAGTTCCATTCCAGCTTCGTATCCACCTTTTAAGCCCAGTCTAACCAGCTCGAATTCCGTCAGGAGCCTATTCTAGGCATCTCAAGTTCAAGTCATCCCTCCTCCTCTGAATTGTTTAAGCTCTTTGCCCCACTCCCTTGACCCTGCTCCCATATTGCCTTGTGTGGCTGCAAGGGAACCAGGCATGTCTCTCCCATCAGCTGACAAGCAACCTGAGGGCAGAGGCCATGCAGTTCTCATCGTACAGAGTCTACTGCGCTACGTAGAGCAGATTGTGGCAGATGCTGCTGTCGTCTCAGCCACCCATTCTCTCCTTCATCCTCTTAGGGAGCCGTGGCTGAACACATGGCTGCCTAGCTAGCCCTACATTTCCCACCATCCTCTGCGGCGAGGCACGGCCCTGTGAGCCGTCTGTCAAATGCGCAAGAGCAGAAGTGAGGCGAACGTGCACTTTATAGTCCCAGCAACGGAGTAGCTTGTCCCTTCTGTGTTTTCCCTTTCTCTTGGGCTGGGAAGCAGATGTGGCAGACGAGAACCATACCCCGGGATGGCAGAGCAACCCGATGGAAGGAACCTGGGTGTCTAGCAAGGCTCCCCATATCCTGGACTGCTCCCCCAAACACTTAGATGAGAGACGACTAGTTTTCATAAGCTAGTCTATTTTAGGATCTCATTATTAAAATTGCTCTGCCTAATTACTAATCAGTGTACAGGTGCTCAGTATAATTTTCTGTGTGTATAAATGAGTGGGCGCACAGATAAACAACAGAATAAATAAAATGAAGGCACGAGTGAGCAAATGACCTGTTGCCAATGGCAGTTCTGCTTGAAATAACACCTGTCCTGTTTTCCTAATGGTGTCTCTGATTTTCCTGACACAGAAGAAAGCAGGGATGAGTTTGGAGGAGATAGGGAGGACCTATGCTTCAGAAGGTGGGTGCCCAGGGAGTCCAGTGATGGATTTCCTACCGATTTGCTTTTTGCCTGATGTTCGACTACTCCCCAGGGGACCTGTGAGCAGAAAACTGAGAAGGGAGTTTTCTCCCATCGGGAGTTCAGTGGAAACACTTGGAGCTGGCAGTGTGCGAGCTCCAAGTCTCAGATGACAATAAAGGACACGCAGTGAGTCTATCCTTTTTATGACAATGTTCTTGAAGAACTTCAGAGTATTTTGTCAAATGTGCAGCCACCTGTGAGGCGAAGCGGCATGATGCAGTAGAGAAAGATAATATGTGCTCTCCACTCCTCACAGGGTTATGGCGAGAATCGGATGTGTGCTTCATAAACTGTTAGGCCTAGTGATGGGTGGCCGTTGTTTTGTCTGCCTGGCGACTTCCTTCCGTTATCCGTCTGTGCGATTCTGGCTGCTCATCAGTCCCCTCTCTTGGGCCAAAATAGTGAGAAAGTGACCCGGGTCTGGCCAATTTTAGTCCCTGATTTTTTGGCCACAGTGATTCGTCCAAGCGGTGAACACATGACCCAGGCCAAGCCAATCAGAGCTCTTCCCAGCGACAGCTGTATCTCTCTGTGTCCCCTGGGTCACCAGCTGGGATGAGGTCAGCCCTGGGCTCTGTATGAAAGAAGCAGGGTTAGGAGATGGAGAAGGAGTGAGTGTGTCCAGTCCAGCTCTCCCTCTGTCCTCCAGAATGACATGAGCACATTCTGTTCGTTACGTGAAAGAATGCCCTTTTTTCCTTAAGCTGATTTGAGTTGGGTATCTTTCACCTGAAATTAAAATAATCCTAAGAATAAGATACTATATACAAATAACATTAACTCACGAGACTCAAATGGACCTTGAGAGCTTGCTTATTTAGAGATTCTAACCAGAGACTTTGCGACCCTTTAACCAAGGATGGCCGTCCTTGGCCTGGAAAGGTTGTCCTTTTTGACCAGCCACGTGGCTTCTGAAGGGACACACACATAGTGGTGCCAGTCGAAGTGGAACCAACTAGCCTGGGAGTCCAATCTCGCACACCCCAGTGATCACCGGGATGATAGTTTCGTTTGAATATTCCCAAGGACGGGACTGTCACCTTCTCCATAAGGCAGCCCATGCTGGTGGTTGCACACCTCTGATTCTTAGAAATAAGGCCAAATCTGGTCCCTTTAGACCTTTCTTTGTCCTTGTTTCACTCTCTGAAGATACGTAGCCTTCCCACCGGCACCCTGACCCCCACACCCCAACCCTTCCAAGTCTTCGGATATGTGAAGACAGATCATGTGTGTCCCCGAGTCTTTTCTTCTCTGGTCTAAAAGGCTATTAAATGCTTCATTAACCTTACTCGTCCCTCTGGGTATTCACTCTCCACTGTACCCATATTCTGCCGGCACAGAACATACCAGAATGCTCACCACCCTCGATCTGGATCTGTGCATTCTGGAAATGCATCCTAAGTTTGTCTTTTTAAAAATTCCTTCTCAGACTGTTGACTCATATTGAGCTGAAAATAAACTGAAACCACTAATTCTTCTCTCTCATGACATGCCATTAACCCATCTTTTACTTTTGTGGCTTAGTTTTTGAAAGCAAGGGGAAGATGTTATTACACTGATTCTGATTTATGCATTTTGGTCCATCGTTCCATATTTTTAAAAATACCGAGTATGTGAACAAACACGTTTCCTGCGTTGCTCAGAGTTGGATGATTTGCAAACTCGATATCCTGTCTCTTTGACTTTATTCAAACAATTGATTAAAGTGTTACCTAGGATTGGGCCAAGGGCAAGAAACCTCCCTTTTAAAGCCAGGAATCTGTTCTCCTGGGCAAGGGCCTGCAGCCAGCAGAGCCTCCACCCACGGGCACGCTGTCCCGCCCACCTTTGTCCATCTGGTTTCCATCATGAGAAATTTGTCAGACTCCTGAGCTGACCTAATTAATGCATTAATGACCATTGTCCCTTGGCATCGGAGAAGGGCCTAGACCAGCAGACATGGGGCAGGTTCGCTTTGTGGGTGGGGCGGGGGGAGCAGCAGGTGGGCCTTCAGAGAGACCAGAGCAGCACAGGCCCCGAGCCCTTAGGGATGGGGGAGCTTTTGAAGGAGATGCGGAGGAAATGAGAACGTGACTTCATCCCATTCTCTGCTGGCCCAGGCAGCTCACACCAGGTGTGACCGTGCAGCATGCGGTCACCTGGTGCCGGACAGTCACGAGATGCTATGGCACGAGCACCAGAATCGACACATCGTCACTATGAGGATTTCAGGCACATTTAAAGACTTGCCCTTGAACTTGGGCAGGTGAGAAACAGCACTAAGCATCCTTAAGAGCCGGGGCGTGGGGCTCAGCTGAGCACGTCTTCTGAGGATGGTTATCCGGGACCTGCATCCCAGCAGAAGGGGCCCAGCTCTGACGGAGCAGTCCAGGGGCCGGCGGACCCTGGGGCGAGCTCCGAGAGACTGCTGGGCCCAGAGAGGTCGGCTAGGGTGCCCGTGGGGACTTTTCCCTGTTGGAATGCGTATTGAAGTGTGGGTGTTTAGATCTTTCACATGGACTATTTGTGAGGAGATGGATAGCACGTCAGACCTGTTAGTTTCCTAGAACTGCCGTAACAGATGACCCCAAACTGGACGACTTAGCATCATAAGAATGCGCTCGCTCACGGTGTCCTGGCAGCAGCGCCACACCTCTCTCCTCGCTTCTGGGGCTGCGCACAACCCCCGGCATCCCTTGGCTCGTAGCCCCATCGATCCAGCCCCTGCCCTGTCTCTGCAGTGTCCTCTCCTCTGAGTGCCCCTCTCCTGTTTGTCTCAAACCTCCCTCCGTTCTTCTATTTTAGGACACTGGTCACCTGACGTAGGACCCACTGGATGATCCAGGAAGACCTCATCTCTGTCAAGACCCTTTTTCCAAATCAGGTAACAGTCGTGAGTTCCGGGAATTAAGATGTAGACATGTCTTGGGTTGGGGAGGCATCGTTCAGCCCGTTCTAAGGATCCGTCCTGGTGTTTTCTCACGAGGAGCAAATCCCTTTCGTTTTGAACCCAAGTGGTGCTTTTACTGCCCCAGTCAGGAGTTGTAGATGAAAGTGAAGAGTGTGTGTGTCACCACCTGTGGACGGAAACATAGCACAGTGTTTGCTGGGGCCTGAAGAAAGTACACACGCATGCACACGTGCACACACGTGCACACACACGTGTACATGCACGCACACACACGCACACATGCATACACACGCACACACATGCACACACACGCACGCACACACATGTGCGCGCGCGCGCACACACACACACACACACACACACACACACAGAAAACATTTTATTTTAAGCCCTCCACACCAAACACAGTCTCCTTAAATGTCTCCATAACCTTAGGGACTATAAGTATAATTTGGGTGTGCACGTGTATATGTTATCTGTTTTAAAAAGCCGTCTGGTCAGGATCCATCACTGTCTCGTTTGATCTGCTTCTCGCCAGATCACTGCAGCCCGCCTCAGTTTCACTTCTGCGCTTGGCCATTCCCGCACCCACCCCAGGTCTTCGGTGGCCAGCCAAGAGACGACTCAGGGGCTTCTTCCTGTGGCTAAACGCCTCCCCTTACGCCCGTGCTGGCCCCCTTCTTAAATCTGCCCTCACCTCGCCTGTGAGCACAGCCCCCATAGGTGCTGTTGGGTAGGCTAGCACTAACGGCCACCCGGGAGGAGGGTCAGGGAGCAGGACAGCAGTCGTTCCACAGGGCCACTGCTTGGGTGGTCGCAAGCTAAATCCATGCATTCGTCGTTCTTTAAGCAGACCTCTCTGAGCCCCTGTTCCGTGCAAGGCCCGTCCTGGGGCCTGGGAGATGGGGGGATGGTAAAGGTGATCCCTGTCCCTAAGGCACGAAAGCCATTTCAGAACATCCCACCTTCCAGGCTCAACTTTGACTCCGAAGTGAAGCGGGACAGGTTAGGTCAGCAGGGTGGAGCTGTCCGTCCACATGGCTCGTCATAAGTGCCTGGTGCTCGCAGCTCTTTGCAGGCAGCGTTCACACACATCGCCCCATCACGGAGACCGTGAGCGCCCTGGGGAGCCGGGGGCCTCTCTGGTCCAGAGGAAGAAGCCGAGGCTGGGGTGGGGTGGGGAGTGTTCCCAGCCAGTGGGTCTGAGGCCAGCTTTCCTCCACAGAGTCTGGGGCGCTTTCCACCCACCAGGAGACAGTCGGTCTTTGCTCGTTCCTGCCTTGACAGCCGAGTGATTTCTCCCCTCCTCCTCTCTCTCTTCATTGCTCCCAGGACCCCGTGCCCTGGCTGGCCCCTTCTGCCACCCCACCCCACCCCACCCCACCCCACCCCAAGACTGCCTGGGCTCTCTCCTCCTCACCCCAAAGCTTCTCAGTTCTCTAATTTGATAAATTATGCTAATGAATGAAAATAGGTCAAACAGCCAGTTTCCAATCCTATTTTCGAGCTTTGGGGAGATGGAGCTTTAATAGAGAAATGAGTACAAAGGCTGTTGAATGGACAGGCTGGCTGAAGGATAAACTACTTCCCTTGTGCAAACACTTAGCATCCTGGAGGTGGTGAGCGAGGAGGTACTGGGAGGGCATGCTGTGACTGAGTCCCCGGTGCCACAGCACAGAAGGCTTGGAGCCGGGAGCCAGTCGGAGCTCCGTCTGCGTCCTTGCTGTGAGACACCGGGCAAGTGATAAGCTATGCTCGCTTAGTGTCTTGTGAAACGGAGGTAAAAATATCTACACGAGGTTCTTGTGAGGATTCAAGGATGCTAGGAGTTAGGAGTTTCGTTTTCTAAAAACTACAATGGTTCCTTTCCTCCTCGAAGAGCTTACCTGCCGGTTGCGAGGGTACCTCAGCCTCACTCTCCCTGAAATTTGCAGAGAAGCCACGTGCTCTGCGGATGTGGTAAGAGGACAGAACCCAGGTGAAAAGACAGGGCCCAGGTGCGAGGACAGGGACACAGGTGAGAAGACAGGGGTACCAGGTGGGCAGGGTCAAACACTTATGGGGCTCGAGAGCAGAAAAGGAGGGTGTCGGGGGGTGTTGGGGAAGGTGGCCCCATCCCGGATGGCTTCTTGTCATCCTTGCACACTTTAAAAACATGTTTGGCTTAACAAAAGTAATGCATACTAGTCAAAATAAAAAGTTTAAAAAAAAACGCAGAATTTTATAAATTCTTTACAAAAAGATGTGTACATCATTGCCCTCTGCCAGCCCCGCGGCCAGCACTAAGCCCTGTTACAATCCGGTGCTCTCCTGTTCAACGCATCGTATACATACTGCTCTGATTTAAAACCATCACTTACCCTAAGAATCGCTCTGCAACTCGCTTTTGTTGCTGTTGTTTTTCATTCAAAGTCTATTCTAGCCAACTTTCCACATCAGTAAGCACAGCTCTACCTTGCTTTAAAGACCTGTGTGGTATTGCATAGCACCAATAAACCATGATTTAACTTGTTTCCTATACATTTTCTCCAAGTTTTCACTACTATAAACAATGGCGCGATTTGTCCATTAATTCAACACATATGGCCTGAGCAGCTACGGTGCCCCAGGCACCCGGGTGGGCTGCAGAGACACAAAAGTGGGTAAAAAAAAAAAAAAAAAAGAGAGAGAGAGACAGTCTCCATGCCCACGGAGCTTGCAGGCCAGTGGGGGAAGCGGACACCAGTGCAATGATAGCACAGGTAAGCGTTAAGTTGTTAACCGGAAGTTACGTAACATCCTCGGAGATGCAAACAGGAGGGTGAGCTGGTCAGGAGGTGCGGGCACAGCAGTCAGCCACGGGAAGGAGAGGTACAGTTTCCGACAAAGAACGATTCCTAAAAGCAGGATGGATGGCAGACCAGGTGGCTGGCAGGCTGCAGGTGTGGGCCGCAGGACCGCCCAGGCCGGCTGGAGGAATTCACCCTTGGCCCCAAGAGCCGTGCACACCTAAGGCCAAGTGTCGCCAGGAGGGCTGCGGGCTGTATTTACTGCCTCGATCATGCTGATCTGTGTGCAAATGTCAAACTCGCCAAATCACACACTTTAAACATATGCGGTTTATTGTACATCAATTATACCTCCATAAAACTATTTTCTAAACCCACTGGAGCATTTTTAATTGCAGTCGAGGCATTATCCAGTTTTCGAAGAGCTGCCAGCTGTTCAGAAACAGGGGAGACACTAGAGATGGGGAAAGCAGCTGAGGCATCATTTATGGATCCAGTCAGGTAAGGGAAGAAATGCTGGCTCCTTCTTTACAACTGCTGTGTGGCATTCCATTGTAGAAATATATGTTATTTATCCATTCGCCCACTGAAAGCCCAATTGCTTTGTACTATAAAAATCCCTTCCACGTGGAATGGTCTGCTTTCTCCACGTACTCACGTGTGATAGCGTCTCTGATCAAATACCTGAAGTGGAATTGTTCAGGCAGAGCATGAGTGAGTGCCTTCACGGGGTCTAAACGTTGCCAAGTGGCTCTCTCCAAAGTCTTTGCAAAAAGGTTCGTTCCTGTCAATATTTTGCCAACTTTGCTATTGTTCTACGTTCTCATCAACACTTGGCATTACCAAACCGTCTAAACGTTGACGGGCGTAAAACGGTATCTCACTGTTTTCCTACTTTGCACGTCCAGGGCTGTTCGTGAGGCTGGGCATGTGATTTCTCCTGGCCAATGAGTCTCCTCCTCTGGATTCTGTATGTATCCTTTGCTTATTTTTATTTTCCTAGTGGGCCCCTTGTCGCATTGTTATCGATCTAGTTCGCCTTGTATCCTTACACTTGAATTCCTTGTCAGCTGTAGACGTTGCAAAAATTTCCCCATCTGTGGCTTGTCTCCTCCCTTTATTTTTGGGGGCCCTTTGTTTCTGCCGGTGTGTTTGTTTCTCAAAGTTCCCGAAACAAACTACCGCAAACCTAGTGGCTTAAAACGACAAATTCACGAACACTGATTTTGTCGCCTGAAACTTGACTGCATTTGTTTATTATTTCTAGTAGTTTTCTAGGGGAGTCTTTCAAAGGACAAATGTATGACCTTCTCGTCTGGAGGTCAGAAGCCCCCAATGGCTTTTACCTGGTGAAAATCACCCGTGGGTGGGTGGGTCGTGTTCCTTCTCAGGTTTCCTGGGAGGAGAGGTTTCCTCGCCGGCTCCCACTGCTGGAGCCCGCCTATAGTCCTTGGCTTGCAGACTGCCCATCCATCGTCAAAGCCGGCCACCCGGACTCTTCACATCTCTCTCTGACTTTGAAACTCCTATGTCCCTCTGATCAGGAACTCGGGGGCAGCCCAACTTTTTAAAGGTATCCCCCACTTTTCTACTTTTCTAGAGTTCGCTTTAGGCCACTGAGCTTTTATGAAAGACTCACATAGCAAAAAAAAAAAAAAAAAAAATTGAAGAGGATTTTCCTTTTTATGAAAAAAGGAGAGAAGCATAAATAATCTTCGTGTTTGTTTTGCAGTGAACTCGGGAGCCGTGAGTGGCCCTGCTAGGCCCCTTCCGGGTACAGCAGTCAGCACCCCAGCGTCACCTCAGCGTCAAGCCACCGGGGCTTTGGACTGGGTGAGCACCTGTGCTTTATCTCGATTTATTTTGTCCTTCCGTTAGCAAGATATGTCCTAAGGTATCAGTGCTTGGAAAGGTGTTACGCTTCGCGTACAACTGATGCCGTTACGCGTATTCGGTGTGAGTTGGTAGGCTATTTTGGGGGTCTGGAAGCACTCGAAATTTTTTTCCGTATAAATTAGTGGTAGTTGCGTCTTGCCTTGTACACCGGTTCAGCTGGGGAAAGGTTTTGTAGGAACCTCTCCTTCCAGATAGTGGGAGAAACGAATAATCCACCTTTCCTACTCCCTTTCTGTGCCATCTTTATCACATAGCAAGCTTTCATAAGTGCATGGGATGGTTTCTGAGCTCTTTGCTCTGTTCTTTCAATTATTTACTCCCTTGTTTTTCAAAGTGTGGTTCACAGACCAGCATCACCTGGTAGCTTGTTTGGAAGAAGAATCTCAAGGCCCATCCTGACCTTCTCAATTAGGATCTGTGATTAACAAGATCCCCAGGAGATGTATATGAACATGAAAGTTTGAAAAGCACTGTCTGCCCCATGCTTTTGAAATCTTAATGACCGTAGCTTTATTTAAAGAACTGATATCTAGTTAAGTCAGGTTTTCCTCTCTGTTATTCCTTGTGTTGAAGGCATAGTTTAGTTTAGAAAGGATTTGGAATTTTATAACAATGGAAGTCAATTCATAAGTTTGTCATATTTCACTTATTGAGGTCTCTTATGCTTTTCAGTAAACTCTGGGAATTTTCTCCACAGAGGTTCTGTATATTCTCTTGGTGGGTTTCATTCCTAGGTAACTTACAGGTTTTGTTGCTATTGAAAGTACTGTTTTTTTGTATTTTAATTACCTTTTCTAGTCGGTGTAGGTCTATTAGAATGCAATTTGTGTTTGCCTATCAATCTAGTAACCTTGCAGAACATTTTTTTAGTGCTAATAGTGTTTCTGTAGATTCTCTTGTGTGTTTTTTGTAGATGATAATATTGCCTGTGAATAATAATAGCTTTGTTTCTTTTTTCTTGTCTTTTCTACTTTTCTTTATTTTTCTCGTGTTAATCCACTAGTGAGGATTTCCAATATAACGTTGAGTGGAAGTAACGAAACAGTGATGGTCTTGATTCTGAACTTAAAAGAGATCATTTAAATTTCCAACATTAAATTAGATGCTTACAGTTGCCTTTTATGGATGCACTTTAAAAGGTTAAAGAAGTGTTTTTCTCATTTGCAAAGTTTTTTAACCTTTCTCCCGTTTAGAAAAGTGAAGCTCACTGAGAGCGTTCACTTAACATCACGCCTAGAAATGCTACATTTTCTAGGATTTGATATTTTCAGCGATCCAACTGATAAAAACAGAATGCTATACAATGGTGTTATTTGTTAAATGCTATAGAATGATGTTATTTGTTTCCGAGACCCATCGCTATAGTAGAGCAATTCAAAAATAATAATGTGAGATATTCATGGCAAATTTTGGGGATAAGGTTAGGGCTGTAATGCACAAGTTATCTTGGTGTAAATGCTGCAGTCACAAGCGTCGCTGACTAGTATTCTCAAAACAAACAGAAAATGGGTTAAAAATCATACATGCATAGCAAATTTTATCAAGCGTTTTGCATGCATCTACTGAACTGTTTGCTATGCAAATAAAAAGGACTACAAGGGAAAGTCCCAAATGCCAATTATATTAGAGCACAGAGATTCTAAGGGATTATTCTCATCTCCTTTCCTGTCTGTTTGCAGTATGATTGCTTCTTATTTTAAACACTTCCTTCTTCAGAGGGCTTGATGGCAGTGTTGAAGGTTCTAAATCAAATCTATTTTTCTATTCCTTTTAAGGAGACTCAGAACATCAGCCTATTCAGTGATGTCAAGGGAGGAATGGCCATTTTAAAAATGTAGATCGCATAAGTACCTGAGTATTTAAAAAGAATTTATTGAGCACTTATTATAGTCCAGACATGCTAGAATGGAAGATTTAAAAAAGAAAAGAAAAGAAAAGATTAAGATTGGGCTCTTTTCTCAGCGAGCATTGTGTAGTGTCTGAAAGTCAGTTGACTTTTTACAAGCCCTTAATCTTGGGTAAATTCTTTACTTAAGCTCTTAGAGCTTCAATTATCTCTCATTTGTAAAGTAGAAATAGTAATAGGATATTCTAATGGGTTTTACAATGATTAAGATACTGTCCGCTGCAAGTAATTCAATTTAAACAATAAAGAGAATGTATCTCCTCCCATAAAAAAAAGTCCTGCTACTTCTGGGTCGGTTATTTCAGGAATCAATGACACCGTCAAAGACTCAGTTACTCTTCATTTCTTCGTTCTGGCATTTTCTTGATGTCTCCTCGCTCTCAGGCTGATGCCCCTCCTAACTGTGAAAGAGTGCCAGAATTTCTCTCATCCAGAAATTTTTGAGAAGCACTTCCTCTTCCCCCCCCCTTCACATCTCATTGGCCAGAATTTTATGACGGGCCCATGCTGAAACCAATCACTCTGAGAGAAGGGGCATCCCCAGTCATTGGTTTAGACCAATTGGGATACAACTTTCCTGGCGTTGCCAGGAGGGGTAGTAGTAGACACCAGAATGAAATTCGGGCTCTGCCAGCAGTGAAAGGAGGAACCAGTTGTTGGGTGGGCAACAGGCACGTCTAAGGCAGGGCTGTTGTAAAATCGTGATGAGATCATCGGTGCAAAACTCTTGGAACGGTACCTGGTGCCTAGCAAGCATGCAGATCGATGCTAGCTAGAAATATTTCTCACGCACTTCTCAAGTTATAAAGCTGGGCACATTTTTTTTTTTTTAATAATCTTTTTCGTGTGGTGTTGAATGATGGCTGCAATCCAGGTGATCACAGGGCCACAAAGAAGTCCTTAACCTGGTGTGGAGATAGGGACGGAAGGGTGAGGAGGGGCGGGAGAGTCCTTCAGGAAAGGCATCTCAGAAAGAGGTGGCCTTGAGCTGAGGCGTTGAATGACAAATAAGAGTAAGCAGATTAAAAAAAAAAAAAAAGGATGGAGAGGGCATGGGGCTTGGGGCTAGAGACTGTCCTCCATGCACTTGGAAGTGCCTGGGGCAGGAGACGGTTAGCATCCCTCTGCAGGGGGCGTGCCTGGAGTGCGGGATGATGTCCAGACATTGAATGTCTTAGACAAATTGATCTTGAGCACATGTCAAAGTTTGTTATCTCGTTAGCAAGGAAACCAGCAAGACAAAAGCGTGTACTGGGTTGGAGAGGGGTTCTGTAGTTGGGGAAAAAAGAACCTTACATAAGTAGCCAGTTTCGAAAGCAATTGTCTCACAGGGTCACTTCACAAGGTCATGACAATATCGTGGGCATATTGGTTGTACCAATATTGTGACACAGTCTCAGATGCCAGGTGTGCTGACCATCAGTCAAAAGTAAAAAGAGAAAGAAAGAAAGAAAGAAACAACTGGCACATTTAAGAAGCAAAGATAAGGGTTCATTTCTCTCTGCACTGGGAATAGCCAGATGGCATCCTCTGCAGTGGTGTTTTATGAGGCCAGCTGACAGGTAAGCAGGAAACAGAGTCAGCCAGGGCAAAGTGGGACTTCAAGTTCTCATTCTAAGCAGTCACGCCTGATGAATGTTTCACTCAAGCCACAAAGATGCAAAATACAGTGTGCCTACTGCTTAGTGTCAGATAACATTGTTTCCCACCAGAAACGAGAAGCAGGTTGTACTCTGTGCTGGGGGTGGGGGTGTGGAGAGTGGACACTGGTTCTGAAAGTTGGAGGGGACCACTGCTGGGTCATAAGGCCCAGTCTCTAGGATGTAGTCCCCTGTCCCCAAGGCCCGGCCAGTCCTAGCAGAGCGCCCAGAGGGGAGACAGACAGACCGGCACTAGCAGCATGTCCAGTGGCCCATTTCCTTTCATTCTGATAAGGCAACAAATATATCTGCACTTTCAAACACCCGCATGAAGAAATCGGGGGTGCTGAAATTGTCCAGCCATAGGAACATGCAAATGACAACTGCGTCTTAGACAACGAGACCAGAGCAGCACCTTCGCTGGCCCCTCCTGCCGTGGCAGGTTTCTGCGATCTCCGGCGGGCCAGCCCCCTCCAAAGCGGTGGCAACCGGAAAGCGCAGGGACGGTGACAGCATCTACCTGATCCAGTTTGCTCTAGGCCTCCAAGGGCAGCTCCTCCTGAATGCTTTCCAAGAAGGGACGACCTGCCGGGACAGAATGTTCCAACGCTGCTACACCCAGGAGATATAAAACAGCTGATAAGTCTGAGACAGGCAGCAATCAAGGGAGGGAAAGTAAATAATTGTGTGCTCCCTTGCTTGGCCGGAAGTTGAGAAGGAAGTGAGAATGTCCTGCCACTTTCTGCGGGGCGGTGGGCCTCCGCCGGCCCTCCGTCCTCACCTCCGCCGAGGGGCCAGCCTCGCCCCTCACGTTCCAGCCCAGGGGCAGCTCGCTGCACCCCCTGAGCTGGCGGAGGGCACCGTCCACCTCTGAGGTGGTGACCAGGGACTTGGAAGACAGGGCCGGGGAAGAATGCTCCCCTCCTTCCCTTCCCTCAGCCCTCACCGCAAAAGGTGAGAGTCGAAAAGGAAGGGAGAGGAAAGCAAACGGTGACCGAGGCGTCATTAACATCCCCCAGGATGCCCACCTCTGCTGTCCCCTGCTGGCGTCTCACCCTCGGGCAGCACCGTGACACCTCCTCCAGCAGCCCACACGTGGCACGTCCCTTCTGTCCTCCGGGTCTCTGTCCCTGCAGTTCTGATGCCTTTGTGACAGCTGGGGTGGGAGCTTTTCCCCGGGTGCCAGGCGTCCTGAGACCTTCCCACTCTGACCTTCCGGTGACCTTCTCACGGGCAAGGGCTGAGTCTCACGCGTGTCGTGTTGCGATGCCCAGCGTAGTGCCCACTCAGAACAGGGTCTCACGCACACGACACTAGCGTAACCGGACACGAGCAGGAGGGGGCCGGCCGGAGCTGCCGGGGTCGCCCCCAGGGTCGCAGCCGTGCCCACCTGGCTCCACCTGCAGGCCTGGGGCATGGCCTGGGCAGACCAGTGACACCCCTGGGCCCGGTTCGGCAGGGCGGAGAAAAACGAACGCTTGTCCTTTGCATCTTAAATGCTCCCTACGAGCGGCTGAAGAGCAGCAGGAGATGTGACCCTCTCTCTGCGGGCCCTGACCGCCAGCTCTGGGGCCGAGCTCCCCCTCCTCCCTTTGTCGGGGTGTCCCTGTCCCCAGCCCCCGAAGATGCCACTCAGGAGAAGCAGACGCTTCAGCCTGAGGATTTCTGAACAGAGGGAGGGCTCTCTCCAGCCCTGGGCACGGCTCTGCTGGGGTGGCGTCTTTATTTGAAAATTAAACCTCCCCAAGGGCCTCAGACCGCAGCCTAAGCCAAGGCTGATTGCTCAGGAAGAAACACCTTACGTCCCCTGAGCAAACAGACACCTTGAAAAACAGCTAATGTTTTATTCTGTCAAGGCAGCGAAAGCCCTTGCGTCCAGAAAGGTCAGAGGTCAGGAAGAAGTAACCCTGAAATCGAGAAAAAAAACAAAGTCTCCAGAGTTTATAAACCCCGGTTATCCCCCGAGCCAGCCCCCGTCCCAAGCAAGGCCGCGTGTGGACGCCACACACGTCACTTCTCAGTGGCTGTACGCCTCGTACAACTGCAGAATGGGCTGTGCTTCCCATTCCTTCTTTACTTCGAGCCGTCTCTTTCCTCCCCATTTTCACTACTTTATATTTACAATCTCTCTCTCTCTGCCCCGCACCCCACCCCACCCCTCCGCCCACCAAGCTTGTGCACAAACGCACAGCTTCCCGGTGGCATGCCCTCATTCACCTTCATCTCTCTCAGTGACCCTTTCGAGCCCACAGGGTCTCTAGACCCCACGTCACCCTCCCCACCCACACAGTCCCCGAGCCCTCCCTCCTCACACCAGCCTGCCAGCTAACGAAAAACACTCACCTGAATCCTGCTCCAATCCCACTTACATTTATCTAGAATTATCAAGTACCTAAGGGCTGGGACTAGGGGCTGAGATGAGCAAGGTGTTCGAGTTTATGTAGGAGGATGGATATAACATACACCCTGGGTACGGTAGGTGAGTCATAAGGTACCGATGTTCACGGATGCTGAGCAGAGTGCCAGAGTGGACGCCCATCTTGGGGGCTGAGGGCAGGCGTCCAGGAGAAAGTGAGGCCAGGTGAAGTGATGGGAAGGAACTCCCAGAAAAGAGCAGCAACATAAAAGCACAGAGACGGGAAATGGTGTGGCTCGTGAGAGGACCCGTAGGGGAGCCGTCTGCAGTTGTGTGAGATGTTATAGGAGATGAGTCTGATGAAGTTCCAGGAAAAGGTTCTAGAAGCCCTTTAAGCCAGGCTAAGGGCTTAGACTCTCTACAAGATGGGGAGCCAGGAATGGTTTCAGTCAGGGAGATCACAGGATATGAGTTGGGTGCAGAGTGGGGAGGATGGACCTACACCCCAGAGTTCAGACCGGAGGCAGGGGGCGTTGCTAGGGGGCGTTGCTAGGGGGCGTCTGTGGCCCTGGAGGGGAGTCACTGTGGAGACGAAAGGTTGTCCCCACCTGCAGGGACCTGGAGGGGACCACCTCACACTCACTGCCTTTGCCCTGGGCCTGGCCACCGCCCTGGCTCATTGTGAATCCTCATTTTGTTCCTTACGCCTCGGCCCCCTTGTGAGTTTCCCTCACCGGACGTGACTTGGACGTCATCCGTGCCTTCCCCACCGCCTGGATGAATTCTACTGTAAACTGCAAATGCCTTGGTTTGGCCTCAGAAGTCTTTAAAGTAACTATCTTCATCTCTCACAATCTCATCTCTTACTGCTCCTTCACGTGAAATTCTTCATGAATAGAATAAATACCTCTCACCGCAGACCAGTGGGCCTAACATCCATTGGGGGCAGGAATGACTTCAGACCAGTGGATTTCTTGAAATTTCGGATGAGCCTCTCCCTGGAGCCTTAGGTGGAGTCCCCTGAAGCCTTTCTGTCTTAGTCAGGGCCCATCTGTCCTCCCTGGGGGCACAGTCTGGCTCAGGCCACAGGGTGGGGCCCCCTGGGCTGTGGGAAAAAGGATGCAGAGAATTGAGGACATCTAGAAACTGTCCCCCTTGTGATCCCCAGCCATGGCAGACCCAGCCACTAGCGTCCCGGGGCCAGAACAAACAGCAGGAAGAGTCGGACAAGACCCACATGACCCTAAAGGACTGTGATGGGAAGTGGGTGCCGGAGCTGAGCAGTTAAACACGTCTGTGTCTTAATCTATGCATCAGAAAGATCACGTTCGTGTCTGTCTCTTTCCATAGCAGAACAGTCATCAATATTGGTACCATGCATCAGAATGCATGTTTTCACATGGGTTAGTGGTTTGATTCCCATGAAAGAGAAAACAATACTCTTATCCTAATCCATAGGTGAGGAAGTAAAGACCCGGGAAGCCAAGCTAAATCTAGTTCTCTAAGTCTACCTAAGCTCAGATCTAGAGAGAAATCGGTGAAGCAGGACTTGAACTTGTCATCTGCATCCAGAGTCCACGTCCTTCTTCTTCTTCTTCTTCTTCTTCTTTTTTTAAATCCACATTTCTTTCTCTACATCACTCTGCCTCTTGTGCTTACACCCAGCAGGTGTAGGACGTGCCCTCGCCAGGCACGCAGGCTGGGGAGCCATCGTGGACATGTCCACGTGTGACAGTGAATAGTTGGGGATGTGCTCTCAACAGCTCTCACAGGTACCTTATTGTTTTAAATATGAATCTTTTAACCCCATTAAACCTTTTAGAGGAAGTAAACTCTTCAGCTATTCCCCTGTCCTCTACAAAATGACATTTCTTGCTTTATTTTTCCAGAACTGGCCTCTTCCAAGTCTTGACAATTGCCCCCTATTCCTTCCCTCCCAGACTGCATGAAGGAAGGACCCAGTCGCACGCCTGATGGCGTTATCCACATGTTCTGCTCCATCACACTGTCTGGTTTATTGTGGGTCCCCCTTCGTCCTTGTCTCTGTGGTTCCCATGGCCCTCAGCCATGCTTTTGTGTCTGAGATAGGGAAGAGTGTCTGTCAGAGGCTTTGCAGAGCAGAATCGAACGATGCTCCCCTTTAATTAAGGATTTTACTTTCTCAAAGGAGAAGGGGTGCGAACTGTGACGACTTCAAAACCTACCTCCTGCCTCACGTTCTTCTGTGTTCCAACTCACCCCACGTAACCTCATCCCATTTACCCTGCCGTGGGCTGGGGCGGCCCCCGCCAGCGCCCTAAGTGTCGGAGCTTCTGGACTGCCTAATTACCTGCCCTATGGCAGCCAGGAGGAGACCGGCCCCAGCTGGAGCCCAGCTGTAGAGAGATGAAATATTAAGACATTTTCTTTTCTTCCAAGTCCTTGTGAATTCTTCCCGGCGGTGATTAGCCGGCTATTTTTAGCTTTATCTAAGCTCCCTGGTTAGTATTCAGGGCTGGTTTAGACAGCTCGGAGGCGCACTCAACATGTTAATGCTCCGGTTCCATTTGGTCCCATCGAAATGGATAAAAAGCACTTGTAGAGCAGGCCCAATCCCCACCTCCCCGGGCGCACCGGCTCCCGCTGCTCCCCGGGGTGTCGGCAGCTGTCCCGGGGGCCTGCAGCTCTGGGTCCAGGCACAAAGCCTTCCAGGAGGGGTCTGGGAAATGAATGATTTGGAAGCCATCTGAGGAGGCAGAAATAACCACACCAGGAGCCAGGGAACCAAGGTTTCAGGCTGGACTTTGTCACCAGCTGGCTGTGTGACCCTGGGCAAGCTACCTGCCTTTTCTGAGGCACCAGTAAAGCAGAGTGGCTGGGCCAATCAGCCTCTAAGTCCTTTCCAGGACTAAGGTACTATAGAGTTATCAAGTCTAAAACAGGAATGAAATATGAAGACACCCCAGCCTGTGTGACACACCTTGAAAGTGCAATGCAGGTGACTTTTCCTTCCTTTGATCCACCTAGCTTCCCTTGCCCAAAGCTAATCCTTAAACCAAACAGTTGTTCTCACTCCGGGTGCCTGCCTCAGCCTCCTTCCTCTGCACATGAACCCCTGGTCTCAGTTGCCTCCCATAGAATTCCTGGGGTGCTGGGCGTGCTCAGAAACACAAAAGCGGGTCCAGGATATCTGGACACCTTGCTGCAGTTCTGCTAAAGAGATGGGAGAAGCCACTGGGCCTACGGAAGTGATCCCACCCTGTTTCATTTACCCAGCATAAGAACGATGAATTCCAAATTATGGATCTCGCCACACTTCCTCAAGCAGGCATAGACTCTAAGCTGGTTCAAAGGGATGTGTTTGTGGCCATTTTTCCCCACGTTCCCTGACTCTGGGGTAGGGGCAGGGCCAGCCCTCCATCTGTGATACTCGTTTGTAACACAAAATAGCTGCCTAGCTAATCGCCATAGAATTCAATAGTATGAATTCATGTATATAATTTGGCCCAATGCCTTGCACATAGTAGGTACCACTTTGCTTTGTTTTTTGTTTTGTTTTGGTTTGGGGGTTTTTTTGTTTGTTTGTTTGTTTGTTTTTTAGCCCTGGTTTGAAATTCATTAACAATAGCCAGTTTTTGCTGAGTGCTCACACCGGGCCACGTAGTGTGCAGTACGAGTGTGTGCAGTGCTTTACAACCTACAGATTAAGGATTGAGGCTACAGGGTGTAAGCCTCTTGCACGAGCTCACCTGTGTGGAGCTAGATTCAACCCAGTCTCTCCGAGGCCAGTGTCTGAGCTTTCCACTGGATATATGTACCCACAGCCTCCATAGAAAGATGATTTTTACCCACTTAAAATTCCCATGTGGTTTTATATGTCAGTTACATCTCAGTAAAAAAATCCCCATGAGCCCAGCACAAAGTCGATTTCAATAGATATTCTACTGATGAAGAGAAATGGCGGCCAGCGCCTTCCTCACGGTTCTAAAGCTTCCACGACCAAACGCTGATGCAGAGGCTCATGACAAACTCCCCTACATCCCCAACCCGGCTCTGCGTTTCCCCCCATCTCCTCTGCAAGCTCGTGGACTGTGATATCTGCACAATTTTTGTCCGAGCCAGGTGGGCCGTGGACCCTCCCGGTAACGGTTCTTCCAGCACCGAGGGGTCCCTAGGCTTCCTCTCCTCCAGTGAGAGGCCCAGGCCTTTCCCTCATGGCAAGCACCCCTGGGCCCCTCTCCCAGTCTTTGAGGGCGCGGCTCTCGCTGGGCCGACCTCTGACCCTTCCATGCCCAGGTCACAGTATGACAGTCACTTCTTTTTTTATATATAGTCATCACATGTTTATAAAGTCAGTTGGCATTTTATTTTTGTCATCCATTCCCCAATCCCCTCCCGTTGGTGACCATCAGCTTGTTCTCTGTATCTATGGGTCTATTTCTGTTTTGTTTTGTTTATTTGTTTTGTTTTTCTAGATTCCACGTATAAATGAAATCGCATGGCATTTGTCTTTCTCTGACTTATTTCCCTTAGCATAACACCCTCTAGACCTAGCTATGTTGTCACAAATGTCAAGATTTTATTTTATTTTTTATTGTTGAGTACTATTCTATTATATAGAGAGAACATCTTATTTATTTATTTATCTAGCGATGGACACCTAGGCTGCTTCCACACCTTGGCTACAATAAATTACGCCATGATGAGCTTAGCAATGAGGATATCTTTTCGAATTAGCGTTTTTGTTTTCTTCTGATAATTACCAGAAGTGGCATGGCTGGGTTGTATGGCAGCTCCACTTTTAATTCTTGGAGGAACGATGGTTCCATCCGATATAAGTGGACAGCATAGCAGGTGTGGGGACAGCCAAGCGTTGCTCACCTGCGGCTGTGAGGCGAACGCTGGGGTCAGTGCGTTCACCTTCACAATGTTCCCACGGCTTCTGCCAGTGCTGTATCTTGATTGACCCGTCATCCCTCGGGGCAGGCAAGGTTCCTGTGTCGGGGACAAAGACTTCCAGTCGACCAGGCTGGCTGGCTCTGCAAGCCAGAGACAGGCAGGACCAGTGCTCTCCAGCTGGACGCGGGCGGCCTTGCCCTGCCTTACCCCTCCCTTCTCTGTAGGAACACAGCCCCACCCAGCCAGCGGGCAGAGTTCCCCAAACCACCGCTGTTCTCACGCTGCATCACGTTGTAGCAGCCCTTTCGGCAAGCAGGTCCTGCCCAAAGGGACCCCAGCTGGCTGACACTTGCGCCTCCCTCCCTCTGAGCTTTGGCGTGGAAGGAAACTCTTGTAAATCTGCGAATGCCAGGGACTACACACTTCCTTGCGATCATAAACAGCACCCAGCGCCACACAGGTGCGCCTGGGCACCTGGCTGAATAATAAATGCAGTCGACTATGTTTCCTACTCTTTCAGCCCAGCAGGCGCCTGAGCAGCTGGAGAGAGGGTTTCACACCTGTTGGGACAGAATCAGAGAGGGAGGTTCTCACCGTGGACTCAGGAGTACAGTGTGGATGTTGACACACAGGGCAATTACTCCAGGCCGACGTGGTGCGGAGCCCAGTTCAAACACCGGTTTTCCAGCTGTGTGCCGCTGGGCAGGCCGCGGACTATCCTGAGTCTGCTCTGTCACCTGCTATGGAAGCACTAACATTCAGGGTAATTCTGATGAGTAAATAAATCCAGGGACCAGGTCTGGGGCTTGCGCTCCCTCTGTCAACACGCTCCCCATCCCCCTGGGGCGGTGTTCAAAAACTCTGTCTCTGAAGCTTGTCCTTGGTCAGAGAACCTTGATTGGGCCAGGGTGAAAAGGGAGTTATGATATCGGAACCATCACTTGGTAAGGTATATAAATGTCTACTCACTATGTTGTATACACTCGAAGCCAATACAATACTGTATGTCAGATATAAGTGGAAAATAATTTTTAAAAGAAGAGCTATAAGCCACCTCATACCCATCGAGAGGGCTGCTCTCAAAAAAAATAATAATAATAATAACAAGTGCTAACAATGATGGGAGCAAGTGGAGCCCTTTGCATTGTTGGTGACATGCATAATGGCGCAGCTGCCACGGGAAACAGCTTGGTGGTTCCCGAAAAGTTCAAAATAGAGTCACTGTGGGAAACAATTCCCCTTCTGGACTTTTGCCCCAAAGAATTGAAATCAGGGTCTTGAAAAGAGATTTATAGATGTATATGGTGCATTCTACATTAAGGATCTCGCTGTATTTCCTCAAGCTGGTATAGACTCTAAGCCAGTTCAAAAGGATGTGTGTACATAGTCATTTTTGCAGTTGACTTCGCTCTGGTGCAGTGGCAGGGCCGGCTCTACCCCTGGGATGCCATTTCTCATGTTTCTAGCAGCACTGGTGACAATAGCCAGAAGGTGGAAGCAACCCAAGTGTCCACTGACAGATGACTAGATAAATAAAATGTGGTCTGTACATACAGTGGAATACTAGTCAGACTTAAAAAGTAAAGGATATTCTGACACATGCTACCACATGGACGAACCTGAGGGCTTTATGCTAAGTAAATAAGCTAGTCACAAAAAGACAAATATGGTATGATTCCCTTTCTGTGAGGTATCTAGAGTAGTCAAATTCATGGAGACGGAAAGTAGGATGACAGTTCCAGGGACAGAGGGAGGAGAAGAGTGAAGGGTTATTCTGTGGGTCCAGTTTTAGTTTTGCAAGATGACAAGAGTTCTGGAGATGGATTACACGCACGGTGGATGTAACTGATGCAGCTGAACTCTACACTTAAAAATTGTTGAGATGGTGAATTTAATGTTACATTATGGAGCAAAATGGCAGTGACTGGAATAAGGGCCCCCTTGTCCAGGGCGAGCCCTAGAGGCGGCTCTCACCTGTCCAGGCCAGGGCTGGTGGCCAGTGGTCCACTTGGCTGGCCCCGTTTTGGCCTCACCTTCCCCAGAGTCTGCAGATGAAACAGGGTGTATGTTTGTACCAAAATGTAGTCCTTTCCTTTATTTTATTGTCTCTACAGTTGTAGATAATAACAGTGATGACGATTGGAAATGCTATGAAGCGTTTACCTGGGCTTTGCGTACATCATCACCTTCAATTTTTACAGCAATTCAATTAAGTAGGCGTTATTAACCCTCAAGTTACAAGTGAGAGGACCAAGGCTCAGGGAATGGCGTAAGCATTGCATGAGTGATGTAATTAGCGGAGTAAGCATTGAATGAGTGATGTAATTTATCTAGCTAGTGCTTGGTACATAGCTTTGGGGATTGTGATGGTGGGTGCTGGGCATGGGAGCATAGGTGTAGCTGGGAGTGACTCTGTGGTCTCTGGGGACCCTCTGGAACATTGAGGAGACATCTATAGAGAGAACGGCTCAAAGCGCAGCCTGATGGATGAGAAGGGGCATCATGAACACTCGGGAGTTCATGAAAAGGAGAGGGCACTGAACTGTCAGAAGACCAGAAGTTAAGGAGCCTAAGTTCTAGGGGACAGGAGCTAAACAGTAGATTTAGATGTAAAAACAGTATTCATTAGCAGGGGGGAAGGAAACGCAGTTACAAGATGCCCTAATGTGGGTAAAAGTTCATTAGACCAGAGAACCCCTATGTAAGGATTGCTATTGTAAACATATTTAAATCCACATCTTAATAGCTAATATTTACGGAGCCCTGCGTGTGTGCCAGGCGCTGTTCTAAATTCTTTACATACAACAATGCATTTAATCCACACGGGAGCCCTACGAGGTGAGTCTCCTTCAGGGAAAAGACTACGACTCAGAGAAGTGAAGTCACTTCGCCCACCGCCACTGAGCCAAACGCCCAGCCGCCACTCTGTGTGGTTTGGTGACCCCAGATTGTAACTATCTACCCCAAATTATTTGTATGTAGTCCTAGGCACGAGTAGCAGTCTCGTGCGGTCAAAAATGGTGGCTGACGTTTGTGTCTTGGGCATTGTACAGATCGCAGGTGCTTACGAAACACCTGAAGCCGAGCGTGAGGGAGAAGGCTTGAAGTGAGTAACGATGCTTAACGTTTCCCCCCAAAATCATGACCTCGCCCCCGCAGGGTCTGTTTTCACCGCACAGCCGGCGGAGACCATGAAAGGGGCTCGCAGAGATCAAAAGGGACCTAAATGAGTCAGGATGCGGTATTTTCAAGCGACAGAAACCCAAGGCAGTCTAGCTTAATGCTAGGGGGAAATCTGTCAGCTCATGGAACAAGCTTTAAGAACGGCTGGGAATGAAATCAGCCGGGACGCGCAGATGCTGTCACAGGAGACCTCATTATGCCAAGGTCTCTGGTTAAGGTCCCGCCTTAACCTCAGGTAGCTCTTTCTGTGAAATGTGGCCATTGGCATAGGCATCATTTAGAGGAGTGAGGTGGGCATGTTAAAAATGTCGATTTCTGGAAGGGACGCTTGACCTAAGCCAGATGCCCTGGGGCGTGTGGTTCAGGAATCTGCTTGCTCAACAAGCTTCCCAGGTGACTTTTGCAATTCCACATCTGGGAACCCCCGCCTGGGTTACAACAGCAGCAGCAAAACATGTCGCGTGATCTGTTCCTTGGTCTCTGTTCCATGGAACCAAGTTTCCTTCCTAAGAGCTCCCTGAGTAGTTCTCCAGTGGTGTGATTACCTGGTTAAAGCTTTTCCCAGACCAGCCTGTAGGCTTCGGGAGGCCAGGAGCTACAGCTGGGGGGTACCGTGCTCTCTGTCACATCGCCATTGACTGAACTCAGTGTCTGGTGCAAAGCGAGTCCTCAATAAATAGGTATTGAATAAGTGAATGAGCGAATAAATGAACATAATGGCTTATGGTCCATGGAGTAGTCTCACATACATTTCTCATTTAGGCTAGACGTGATTTCATTTTTCAGGTAAGAACATTGAAACCTAGAGCAAAATTGACTCGGCTCAAGTCACATACACAATGAGTGGTCTCTCAGCTCTCACTCCATGGCCTTGCAACAGGCTCATTCAAACAGGGAGGACCAAGGGTCCAGTGGAGTTGCCAGGTCATCATCAGGATGCCCCCAGCAGGGCAGAGGTGGCGGACGCAATCCATTCCCCAGCCTGTCCACAGGCCTCGTGTCTGGGCATTGCTTTATGTTCTATCTCTCTCTCTCTCTAGTTTAGCTCAAAGTCGTTAGCTATTTTATACTGAACTGTCTCCTCTCAGGAGAGGGTATCAGAGAAAGAGAGGAACAAAGAAGAATCCAGTTACTCGGAGATCTGTAAATAAGGCCTGATCTGCAGGCGGTGCGACAAAGAACCTCACATTACATCCAAACAGCCCCAGGCCCTGTCCACTGTGCACCACACACACACACACCTGGCAGTCGGAGGGCGGCCGGGGTCACGACTGCGATGATGGCAAATGGCAGCAGCCAACACTGTAAGGAAGCGATGGAACCTCTCGTTGTTTTGTTGTTCAAAGTCTTGATAAATATTTACCGAGCCCCTCTCTGCCCCTCAAAGCCTGCTGGACACAAGGGAGGGAAGACAAACGAGTGAAAGGCTCAGGCCTTGTGTGAAGGAGCAAATGGCATCCTTTAGGTCGGCTGATTGCGTCATTAAGACATCATCAGAGAGAAATTGAAGAATGTGCTATGTGTGGATTTTTATGCTTGGGAGGTCAGGCGCTTAGCTCTTTGGGCTAAAAGGCAAAGAAAGTGTCATAGAAAATGTGACCGGGTTTGGAGAGACTTATATTTTTAAAAGGCTGTAAAGAGGGAGACTTATATTTTTAAAAGGCTGTAAAGAGGGAGACTTATATTTTTAAAAGGCTGTAAAGAGGGGGACTTATATTTTTAAAAGGCTGTAAAGAGGGGGAATGTTCCTGAGAAGGCAGGAATGAGCTGGGCGTGAGAGCAGAAGAGGGAAGGGGCCGTAGGCCGCAGGAGGAGGTCGGCGAGGTGGCCGGTGCTCAGCCCACTCCTGGCACAGCCCCTCCCTAGCTCGTGCTTTAACTTTCTCTCCTACTAAATGGGATGGGCATGATGAGTATAATCCTAATACTTTAATAACGAGCACAATAATCTGCTTTGTAAGGTCATTGTTGAGAGGAGTCAGTGAGCTAGTATATGGAAGGGGCTTTTTGGAAGTGCCTGGTTTGAATGAATAGTGTCTGTTGTAATTCAACAGCATTCCTTGAGCTTTGGCTCTGTGGCGAGCAGGCAGTAGAGTAGGAGTGAAAGATAAAATCTTTCCTTTCAAAAATCTCCCAGGAAGGAGAGGGAGAAAGCGAGGTAACCCGAATACAGCACAGTTGCAGGTGCTCAGAACACAGCAGAGGGCACTGTGAGAGTCAAGGATGGGTCTCCGCTAATGCCGCCAAGAAGCAACCCTGGAAGACTTCTCAGAGGAGGTGATGCCTTCGGAATCCAAAGTGAGACAGTTCTCAAACAAAGGGGAGGAGAGAAAGGGCAGAGAAGGTGGAGGACCTACTACGTACTACTAGAAATACCAAAGGCAGTGAACACGGGCGAGGGGGTATGGCACGAGGAGAACTGAGACTGGAGAGCTAGGTTAGGCGTAGGGTCTAGAAGGCCTTGGGTGCCACAGGGAGTAATTAAAGGGACGTAAGAAGGGGAACGAGGAGGCACGTGGAGGCTGGGTCTGCGTGTGAAGGTCCTTACCTCTCTCGGCCTGCTTCCCTCATCAGAAAGAGGGCAGGCTGGGAGAGGCAGTGCCCCCCATCCTCCTCTGAGAACTGAGGAGCCCGCTCCCCATCCTCCACCTGCCTTCAGACCAGCCACAGCGCTGCAGAGAGGGACAGGCTGGTAGACATACTTCATGTTGTCAAATAATTTCTTCAACAAATAGTTTATTAAGGACCTACTGTATGTAGGCCCTGGTGGGCAAGAGGGGCTGAGGTCCCAAGTGCTGAGCCCAGAGCGTGTCCAGGGTCAGGAAGGGACCTGCAGAGTCCCGGCCACTCTCCTGCAGCGCGGGCAAACACAGCACAGGTGTCTCCTCGGCAGAAGGGAAGCCGCTTGTGTGCACGAGTCAGTCAGCGTCCCGGGGTGGGGTGGGCCTGGGGGAAGGCACCGCCTTTGGGCTCCCTGCCTCCTAGGAAGCCTGTCTCACCCCTCAGCCTTCTCCTCAAGAGAGATTTGCACGATTTGAAATGGGAGTAGGCGGGTACTGGGGTCTGCGAGCAGAGACCCTGCAGGATGGACAGGGAACCCCGGAGAGGTCCCTGTATGATCCCTACAGGACAGGCAGAGCCGTAGCTTGAGTAGTTCGTAGAGGTTAAGGTGAACTAAACCACCTCATTCCCAGGCTGCACAAATCTCATTCCACAGATGCTTCCAAACCAGCCTGCTGGGCATTGTCCCATGTAAAGGAATGCTTTCTTTGTTAAAGCTTTTAATCCCCCTGTCTCTTCTCTTGCCTACTCCTCCAGATTCCCCCAGATTCCTAGGGAGTGATGCAAATTTGTTTAAAACTAGCTCAGGTCCTGGAATAATTGGAAAGCACTGGGCTGGAGTGGTCGCTACCATTTATTTGCTCAACGGTTTAGGGTGGCGGAAGCCGGAAGCTTCTGTCAGAACTATTTTCAAGATCAAGGACAAAAACTCCTTGTAGGGCTTTTCTGGGGGCTGCTGGCTGAGACACCGTTCCTAACTCTCAGTCATTCTTAGTCCTGGCCTGTCTGATTCCAGAGCCTCCTGCTCACCCCATGGCACCTCCTGGGTGTCCCCAAGAGCAGTCCTTGGTGGTCCTGGCCCATCATTGTCAGGAGCCTTGGTCTCCTCAGCCTGCTACAGAGCTGTCTGCATATAAACCCCTGTGTCACCATTCACCAGCTGCATGATTTGGGGCTAAGTGAGCAGTGGGAGCAACATCTACATCACAAAAGTATAGCGAAGTTCAAGTTAGATGATAAGCATAAACCACATAGTAGGTGAATTTCATTCTTCCTTCCAGGCAGTCTGAAATTCAAGTGATCAACAGCTTTATTGAGTATCTACTATATGCCCAGTGCTGTGTTAAGTACCATAAGAGATACACGGGAAGTATCCTCTACCCCCAAATCAGATAATTAGGGGCTTACTCTGTGCCCAGCATCAGGCTAGGAACAGTGACACACTACAGGATGCATGAAGCGTGGCACCACCCCTTCCTGTGAGACTCGTACTCCAGGGAGATATCCTAGACACAGAATAAGTTAAGTAACAGTATAAGACCTGACAATACCGAAAGAACAAATAGGAAAGCCACAGGATTTGCACAGTTCACTGGTAAATGGACGAAAGGCCCAGGAGAGCAGAGAAACCCTCAGGGTAGACACTTGGGAATCAGGGGGACCTCGTGGAGAGGACAGGACAGGGGCCGGGGATCCCCGATTCCATTATTGGGGTTTTGGTCATTGCGGTCGTAGGTCTGGTCACGAGAAGAGGCGAAAGCGTGGACCACGCTGGGAAAAACGTGGGGCAGGTGGCAGATCAAGGGCCCAGGGCCTCGTCGGCTGGGCGGGGAAGGCTGCTGTGCCCCATCATTGCTGAGCGACCTGGAGCAAGTGACTTAACCTCTCTGAGTCTCATTTTCTGCAAACAGGAAATGGAGCTATAAAGATGAAATAAGATATTCGCATATATATCAACGGACACAGCCTTAGGTACTTAAGTAACAATACAAGTTAATATTCGGAATTCACCTCATCCTAAGCCTTGAAACCATTTGTTTGCTAGGAAATTGTGATGACTGTGACAGTGTGGGAAATAGATGTTTAAAAATTAGTTCTCATGTTTTATTTGCTAATTTATTTGATTTGAGACTATAAAACTCCAAGCACTTAGATAAGAAAACCTGTTTCATTGATCTTAAAACCCATTTCCTCCCAGCCACCACAAAAGACGGTCCCTTGAAGACTCTGGGCAAAGGACGCAACGCATCCTAGGCCTGTGCGGGGCACTGTGGGGCGGGCACGCCTTCTCAGCCCAGCTCGTCTCGGCCCGCGGCCTGGCACTGTGTGGATTGCAATCCTCTTTCTTCTGTAAGACTTAGCAGAGGGGGTTCAAGGAGCCCCTGGCCGTTGTCTATTGTTGGTGATAAATGGAAACAAGATTAGCACATTCTGCCCAACCTGCTTCTTAGACAGACCTTTTACTGTCACCACTAATAGGCCCTAACTTTGAGCAATCATCAGTCCTCTGCCTAGCCCTACTCTGGTGGGCGTACTAATGAAGGAAGCCAAAAGGCAGCTGGCAGAGAGGAGAGAGAAAGACAGAGGAGAAGGAAGAGGATGTACCAATTGAACCATTAGTCTATGAATAATTGAGAGTTGACTCTATTTGAAAATTGGCTTCGATAATGATTTGGCCAGAGCCGGGGCCCAGCAGGCTCCATCCCAGCCTCGTCATGGGGCCACGGCGCCCAAAGCCGGGTCTGCACAGTGCTTTTCCGAATGGCGACAGCTGCCTCTGTCATCACCCAAAGGGAGGTGTCTCAGGCTAGCCCCTGTCCAGTCCTCCAGCCGTGTTAGCGTGGGCAGGGAAGGCTCTGGGACCAGGGCCCTCGTAGCCCTAAAGGACAAGTGAACTGGGCCGTTGGCTCAAAGCCCCTGACTCATTGCAAAGGGGCTCTGCAGCTTGCTTCCATTTGTATTTTATATGACAGACTTTCATGGGAACTGAGGTCAGGGCAGGGATGGTGTTTCCCGCAGGTAGCAGCTCGCCACCTCTCTGCCACGCTGGCTCAAAGCCCCCGCTGTGAGTGAACCGAAATGCCGGGTCGCGCTCCTTCTGCGTCTGTGGGGGCGGCAGCCGGGTTTATCTGCACGCTCCGTCTGCTCCCTCGCTCACTGAAGAGTTGTTTACTTCTTTCGTCTGTGGGGTCTGTCACCTCGTTCACCCTGAAAGAGGCAGTTGGGGTTTTGCAGGAGACAGACGGGGGCTCTGTTTAAGCTCTGGCTTAACCCTGGAAAATCACTGACTGCCTCTGAGCTTCAGTTCTGGGGGAAAAAGGGGACTGTTTCCACTCAGATTTTTTTGGAGGAATATATTAGATCGAAATTCTTATAGCGTCTATAGCGTAGTACCTGACGACAAAAGTGTCTTCCTTCTTCTCATTTGCGTCTCTTGAAAAGGGGACTGTTTCCTTCGAAGTGGCAGTTCCCGGGTGGAAGCTGCTGTGAGTACAGAACCGTCTGTGGAATTGCGCTGTTCTGTATGGTTCTTCACACCCAGGGCACTCCCAATATTCGAAGCCTTTGGGTTTTTTTTTTGCTTGAAGGATAGGCACTTCTCTGCCTTTGAAAAAGAACAGCTCAAATTCAAAACAAAGATTAGGGGACAAAATGTCGCAGGGGACCCTGGGGCAAACCATAAAAATTGGGATAAGACCACCTTCCCCTCAGTCAGCGGGAGCACCCACCCGACACCCCCAAAAAAGGCTGTTCTTCACCTTGATCCAGGAAAGGCCTGGAACACAGGGTCAGCTACTGGAAGGGGTGAGTGGGGCGTGAGGAGGTAAGTACAGGGCTGAGAGCTGAGGTCCTTTGGCCTGACCGACCACTGGGAGAGGATGCTGAGAAGACACAGAGATTCGGGGCTGGCGGCGAGAAGCCTTCCACCTCACCGATGTGCCTCAGTCTGGTTTAGCTCTTACCGTCCCTCGGCGTTTGATAGCTTTGGGCCCCGGCCAAGAAGAGGTACAGGAAATGGAACAAAGTGTGCTGCTGGAAAGTGAGCAGGAGCCGGGTCCACCTGGCTGCCGAGGAACCACGCCGGGAGCCACCGCGCCTGGACCCTGGCACCAGAGGGGCGACTCGGGGTACTCAGACTGCGCCCAGAGCCGCCTGCCGCCGGGGGTGGGGGGCTGGTGGGGAGGCAGCCCCTCCTCTGGGTTCGCCCCCCGAGGCCTCGGCCGGCCCTGTCTCAGAGCCGCCAAAGGGGACGAGCTTGACTCCAGAGCCCAAGAAGCAGCCCCAACCCCATCTTGCCAGTTATTGCTGGAGCTGGGCAGCGGAAGCCAAGCAGGGCATCGTGCTGGCATCGGGCCCGCCTCGCCCCGGGCAGATCTGCTGACTCATCTCCCTCTTCTTCTCAACAAGCCCCGGGATTCTGGCAGCGGGAAGCGGCACTGAGGAATCTGATGGCGGATGGCATGGGCCACCTGGCAGGGACCGAGGCGGGGGCGGCGAGGTTGAGGGCAGCAGCAGCTCTCTGCAGGAGCTATCACCCACCCGCCACCCCAGTCCCACAGCTCAGCAGCAGCACAGAGGGATGGAAATGCGTAGCTTGCCCAGGGATTCTGGGGGCTCCTTTCACAAGTAGGAACAAGCATCTCACAGGAAGGGATGTTCCAACAGGAGAAACGGATGCCTTGCCTGGGAAAAATGCATAGCTCAGGTCGTCTTCAAAAATCACGCTTGGTGTGTGGTAGAGAAAGAAAGCCACAGTCAGTTTTGAAAAATAAGCACAGAGAAGTATAAAAACAAAACAATAATTTCACTACCCATAATATCTACAGATGGTTAACATAGAAAGGTACTTAATTAGGTAATATACATAGGTACAGAAAGGTACAAAATGAAAAGTGACAGTTCCCACCTCATTACTAATTCCTCTCCCAAAGTCGCTGCTTTTGAAAGTATCTTTCTGAGAGGAAGCTGGTTTATGTACACACCTTCATATCTGTTTGTGCTTATGTATTTTTAACACCACAGTAGCCTCAGGCTTGCACAGCTTCACGGGACGCCCACCCCCGCTGTGCTCGCCAATGCCTTGGCCAGCTCGCAGAGCACGCGGTGGGAACGGTGCCCACCAGAGTTACAGGATGGGATCGGACAGCTGCATCCTCTCCCTAATGTATCCTGGAGCCCTTTCCAGATCAACGCGAGGTCTGTCTTGTTTATTCTTTCATCGGACTTCATACATCCCATTGTTTAGATGAACCATAATTTATTCAGCCTGTCCCAACGGATGGGCAATTCGCTTCCTCTTCCCCCTAATCGCAAAAACGCTCCAATTAATGTCCTGATTCAGATCTCTTAGCAAACCTTCATGAGCGTCCACGGAAGACGTGCTCATCAGTGGGCACACACACTTTAATTTTATAGAGGATGTCCAGCCGGTCACTTCATTATAGAGAACAGCTACTCCAGCAAATACTGTGAACACCCCCAGCGCGGGGTGAACCCGCACTTTGTGTTCGAGCTACTGGATGGCTCTAGCCGAGGTCCAGGGACTCCTTCTCCCTTACGGATTCTTAAATTCTGAACAATTGCCTTTACTCTTCTTTTGCATCCGATTCACCTTCCTCTTATTCGCCTGGTCCGTGTGCGCACGCATTTCGTACCGCTCGTGGTAGCAAGGGATCCTGTTCCCGTGTCACGTGCACCCCGTTCACCTTCCCGTGGGGAAGAATCAAACCAGGGAAACTCCTATGTCCCCGAGAGCAGCTGCTATTTAGGCCCTCCCGTCCTCCCCTTGCCAAGTCTTAAAGTTCCTCCTGCTGGTCATTGGCCTGTTGTCAGCAGCACCCCAAGGCGATTGAGGTTCCTTAAGTGGGAAGCTCATCCCCCATCCTGTAAGCCTTGATGTTAGGATTCAAGAGGTTCTTTCCTGCCTCTTCAAGTGTTTTCCTATAGATGAATTTAGGGTCTGAGCATTCCTCCCCCACAAACTCCCGACTCCCCAACACACATGCACGCACACTGTTTCCAGCCATAAAAACTGAGATGATAATATTAATCAAAGGAAGACATGTCCTCCCCTTCTCCATCTTTTCACTCCCTCACGTTTCCCCACCCGGGGGAAATCATGTATGCACAATGCATTCTCAGTGGTGACTCCCTGGAATTGCACAAGACAGTAGTATGGCCCAACTCTCTGTGTGGCTGGGTCCCCGTCCTCCGTTCCTTCTTCTCCTCTGGGCTCTTCATTCTTGTTGGCTGATCATGTTGCTGGCTCAGAACAAAGCACTGAGATATGGAGAGGGGTGGGCAGTGGCACGGAGAACGCTGTCCTGACACAGAGGACCGTGTCTGCCTCTTCTCAGCCAGAGCCGTTCTCTGTTTGCTTGCAGAGCAGCCCTGAGTGAGCCTCTGGCTGCATGGGTGGAGCCAGGCAGACCACCTCCACCCCGCCCCATCCCAAAGAAGAGTCTACACGGGGAAAGGATACTGGGCATGCATCTCTGGGGTGGCTATGGTCCGATTCTGCATGAACAAGCTCCCCCAAGTCTCTCTGAGATGGAGAAACCCTGGCTCCTGAAAGGTGGGGTGGGAGGAGGGCTGGCAGGCACAGTCTTCTTAGAGTCCCCAGGTGCTCTGATGGGACCGAGGACGCGTCCCCAGCCTCTGCTCTCTCAGGGGGGCACTCGGTGCCTCCCCCACCTCAGAATCAGCAGTGCCAGGCACACTCTCATCCATGGTGCTTCCACCTGCCGAGGTTACATCATTTGTTTATCATCTATCTCCTCCCTGGAACGGAAGCTTCTAGAAGACAAGGCCTTTGCCCTGGAGCCTAAAGCAGTACCTTCCTGACCCAAAGGAGCACTTAGGAAGGAGCCATTGAATGAATCAGAGAATGGGTTGGGGGGAGACAGTCCAGGCCCATCGAAGGAGCCGGAAGGGTCTTCGCTGATGGCTTAGCCTGCTGCTCTGATGTCCCGTGGGAGGACACTGGGAGCAGTCCAGGGATGCTTCATGCCGTCTCAGATTTGACACTAGAACTGCACTTTGCATTTTTAGAAAAGCTTTCAAGGAACGCGACTAGCCCCATCTGACTTTCTCCAGGCTCCCTGAGGAAGGTCATGATGGGGAGAACGGAGGCTGAGCGAGCCGGGGTCGCTCAGACTCATCCAGCCAGAACTTAAACTCAAGTCTGACTCCAGGACTGCTGCGTAAACCGTGAGCTTGGGGATGACAGAGACGTTTCATTTCAAGAGCCAAGTGCAGTGAACTAGGGATGCTTCCCAGGGCCGCCATTTTAAGGAGTCTGAGGCTACATCCAGGTTGAGCAGACAAGAGTGTGTGATTATTGGCAATGCCTGCCATGGGCACAGGAGGGGGAGGTGACAGGCTTCTGCCGTCCCTGGGCCCAGATGACATAATACCGGGCTCCTCAGCCGGGACTCTCTCCCCCACACCACACTGCTTCTAACTAACGCCAATGTTCTTACAGTTCCTGCCTCAACAATGAGAAGCCTTGCGGGAAGGCTGCCAGGCTCTGCTCAGCTGGAGGTAAACAGCACCATTGGGAAGGAACGAAATGCATCTTCGGCTATTCCAGAAGCTTTCGTCCATCACACAGGGCTTAGTATCACCTCCCTGGTGGGGGAAGGGCATACACAGGTTAATGAGAGGGGAACAGATCATCCCAAACCCTCTAATTTATTTTTGGAGGGATTACATGACCTTCTGGCGCAGGCTTCCTTGGTTTTGACACCCCGAGTCCACCGAGAGCAGGAAGACATCCCCGAAACGCGCTATGGGGCAGCGTTCGTGGCCAGTGCACAGAATGGAGCAGGGACTGGGTAGAGAAGGCCCGGCCATCATGGCCGCGACTCCCGGGCTCACACGAGTGAACCCACGAGGGCTCATGGAGTCGCGAGCTCAGGCCTGCACGGTAATTTGCATCTCAGGCCTCACACAGCACAATGACAGGCGTCTCCATTGTCTCCCATCTGCCCAGACACGTTCTGCACGGTGCTAAGGCCTGTGGGGCTTAGATATGCACCCTGCGCTCAAGGAAACAGCACCCCAGTTGGGGAGACAAGACTAGCACCCCCAGACCGAAGCGTGCGCCACCCGCTCTGATGCCAACCCGCTTCGACCCGCTCCCTCAGAAACAGCCCACCTTTGTTTTGTGCCAAACGTACTTTCTTGGAGATTCTTTGGTGTCATTTCACACCTCCATGATTTTCCTAAGTCTCCCAGGCTGCCTGGCAAACAGCTGTTCATGGTTTGAATCTCGTCTGTGCCCCTCAGCAGCCATGAGCCCTGGACACCTTCCTGAACTGCTCTGCTTCCTCATCTTCAAAAGGGGATAATAATGGTCTCAACCCCTACGATTGTTGTAAAACTTACATGCGCTAATACAGATTAAGCCCTGAGAAGCGTGTTCAGCGCTGGACAAAAGTTAACTAGTGATGATTATTACTCATCCTTCAAGACTCAACTTGAACATGATTTCTACCAGGAAGCATGACCCACGAAAAGTACCCTGAAATCAAAAGACAAAAGATGGCCCAGAAAAGATGCTTGCAACACACATGACAAGGGACTAACGAGTTTAATTCACAAGGCACAAGGACAGAGCTGCAGGAAGACAACAAACAGTTCAATAGAAAATGCCCAATGGACAGGACAATGCAGTTCGCAGGAAAAGAAACACGAGGTGTCAATAAGCAAGAGAAGAGGCTCAGTGTCACTCCTGACTGTGCAAGTCAGCTGCAAGGAGAGAGCACGCTTTGCCTGTCAGATAGGCAAGACTTCCAAGGTTTGATGGTATTCAAGGTTGGCAAGGATGGGGATGTTATTTGAACACACTCTCAGAGGGCGCATGCATTCCTGCAGTATTTCAGCAGGCGTTTGGGGGAGGGGACAGTCCTGGGAGATTCTTAGGGCGGGACCGTGCATCCCTCATCTTGTGGCCTCAGCTCCCGGCACAGTGCCACTTCCATGAAAGTCTTGCAGTAATGCCAGAGAGATGGATACGGGGCGGAGCGGGCGGGGGGAGGGAATGTGTCTTATCTGGAAAATTGTGAAAACACTCTTTCTCTTAAACCCATTGATGACTAACGCTAGAATTCTTAGATTAAAAGAGAAGAGTAGTACTCACCAAGCTGAATGTTTTAACTAAAGAGCTGCTTCTCTGCTAGCAGCGTGTCAGGACGAATGGATTCCAGCACCCCCCCCCCCCCCCCCGGATGGAGCGGTCTCTTTCTGAGTCTCCCTTTCTTGGGTGTTCCGGTGTCTGTCCACAGACCCGTTAGGATGAGGGCAGCCTTCTTGAGGGAGCAAAGTCTTGGAAGAGAGTTTAGGGTTCGGGAGTTTATTCACCCTGGCTTTACCTGGTGATAAAACCCCTACCCCGTGGGAATACCCAGAGAAAGCTGGAGGAGGCTTACAAGGTGACACTAGAAACTGCTATTGCGAAGGCTCCCTAGGTACAAATGAATATCCAGGGGAGATGACCACTGAGAGAGGGAGGGCAAAGGGACAGGCTAGCGTTGAATGGTTTTAACACCAAAGGTGCAAGAACAACAGAGTGGATGAAAGTGTCGACGCGCCCCCGAATGTGATTTCCTGGCGGTTTCGAGGGACTTCATTTCCCGGGGAAGGACAAGTCGGGATCCTGAGGTCCTCAGACGTCCGTGTTCAAAGCAGGTGCTGCGGGAGGCGGGCGGGCCAAAGGCAAGGGACGGAAGAGGGAAGGTTGAGCTGAGAAAGGTCTGCAGACCTGCTGCTTCTTTTTCTTGAGCTGCTTTCCAGCCTACCCCGGCTCCTTCCCGTCTCTGTTCTGGCCCTGACCTCCAAAGCACAAAGGTCACCGTGGCTTTGGCACCAGCGGCCTCCGTGGTCTCGATGACACTGTCCCGGAACTCGAGGGAGGTAGGCTGTCTGTCCCACGGTAATGACAAGGTGTGCCACGGAGGGATGCTCGGCCATTAGCCAGGTGGTCCACGTCTGGGATTCCTGCTACGTGAACGTTCTCCATCAGATGCTAAAGGTCACATGTTTTCTTAGACTCTGGACTTCTAGAAGCTCTAGAAGTTACCCAGAGAGAGAGAAGAAAAAAAAGCTTACTAAATGAAGGCAATTCTGCAAAGACGTCTTTCATCTCTCACCAGGGACTTTGTCAGCAATAATAGAGCAGCACGCCCACAGCTTCTAACTTAATTATGTGACATTTATGAGAAGGCTTATTCTACATTAAGTAATTGGGCTAGGGTTTTGGAACCACCACGGTGGATAACACTAGCAGTAATATACTGGACACTGTTATATCAGTGGCAGCCCTCAGCCCGCAGGTCTGGGGGAGCAGCTCTTATCCCCATTTCTCTGGAAGAAAACAGAGGCTCAGAGAGAGTCAGAGGCCTTGCCCAGGGCGCACACGATGAGTGAATAGCAGAGCGCAGACGAAACCCCGAACCCCTATGCTGGCCTGATTCCAGAACACAAGTAAGTGCTTTACAAAGATTTACTGACTTTTATGCAAATGATTATAGGTGGCTTAGAAAGAATCAATCATTGTTATGCGAACTGACACATCCGCTGCTGGCCTAGGCCGTCTTTCTCTTCTGTCACCACGATTATTTTCCAAACCCATTAGAACGTCTCACCAGCAAGCAGCCCCTCACCCAGCTGCTCACCTGATTCCTGCTACACAACTTAACGCCCGGGGCTGGCTGGCTGAGCCTCCCGGCAGGCCTGTGTGCCCCCACTCCTTACGCTGCGCTGGGTCCATTCTCTTTATGGAAATTGATTGTCCCAAGCAGCTTCTTACAGGAGGGGAAATGGACTCACTTCACAATATTGCCCGGAATGTGTATACCACATCCTCTGGGCCCAAGGAATCTTGCTAAGGTCCCTTGGGGATATTTGTTTTGCGGTTGGTATTTAAACTCAAGGGCTACTGAGCTAGCTGCTTGAGGAGACAAAGGGACAGATGACCATTTAACTTTCCAGAGGCCCAGGTGCCAGGAACCAGGGTGCTCTTGCTCTGTGGCTGAGCTTCTGGACCCCAGGATGGGAAGAGAGCCCTAAGCCACCAAGGATGGCCCGGGGGGGGGGGGCCCACTGGTCCCTGCAGAAGTCCTGGAAGCCAACAGAGTTAGTTACCTCTTGGGGGCCAAGTGGCAGGGATAGAAGAAAAGAGGTTTGGCTTGGCCTTGCAGGTTTATAAACTTCCGGTCCAAGACCCCTGTACAAGGTTTTACTCACAGCTGTGGATCAAAGGATAGGAGCTTGATGGACGTGATCCAGTGGTGGTCACATGAACACATCAGACATAGTGAATGCGAAGGAACCCTTGAGAGAAAAGACTAGAGTTGCGTATAGAGTAGACGTGAGGGACCGCTCTTGCGAACTGTTGGGGGAGAAGAGCAGTCTGGGTAAGTGGCCCCCTCGGATGTCCCCAGGAGGAAGGTGGTAGGGGCCCTACTGAGATTTCCCTGCCCATTGCCAAATTCTAGAATTACTGCTGCTCAAAGGACCTCAGCCAGCTCGTGCTACAGAAGAGAGAACCAAGAATCTAGCTTCCCTGACTGCAGGGAGGGGACATGACTGGCTCAGGGATGCACAGCGAGGAGAGGCCAGAATCCAGCTTCCTTGACTGCTCATCCAGCGCTCTTGTCCGCTGCCTTCCCAGTCTCAGCCGTGGACCACTTCCATCCCGCTGGCCCTGAGAAACGGCATTTCTCTTTCTCATTGTTCACATGTGACTGCAGTGAACATCTTGGTGGCTACCAGCACAGTGTCCTAGTGATGCAGCCTGAGTGATGGTGACAAAGCTCGGATTCTCGAAGTCGTTTCTCATTCATAGAGAGGTTAAGGGGCCCGGGAGAGTTTTGACGGGCAAGGCTTTGGGGTAACATGATGCTCATATCAGATATCTGAAAAGCTGTGGAAGAGGAGTTAGACTCACCGGCTAGTGCCAGAGAATTCCGGTTTTCAAAAAGCATGGTCCACGGGCCAGCATAAGCTAGAACTCGTTAGAGATGAAACATCGTGGGCCCGACCCAACAGCTACCGAATCAGGGTCTCTGGAGTGGGGCCCAGCAAACTGTTTTATGGAGCCCCACAAGTGAGCCCTCAAGTCCGAGGCCCTGTGGCTTAGGGGACAAAGTTAGGATGAACGAGTCAAATTGGCAGAAGGCAGAGGAAGGGGCTTATGTAACAGGGCCGGGCCTCCGGCAGGGGCAGTGGACAGTGGAGGTAAGCTCCTCTGACACTGGCGTGCAGCTCTTTCTCTCTGGATAATTCGCACCTCTCCAGCCCTCTCCTGGTGTCCTCACCTCAAGTCCGATTGTGGAAACTGCCCAGCCCTCTTCACTGGCACACAGATGACGTCCTGGAGCTCTCCTCTGCTTCTGGCCTCTCATCTTTCTCCCACTGGCTTGGTCCTTCCTGTCCCTCGCTCACCGCCAACTCTTCTCCCAAGTTCCTTGGCCATTTCTCGGGCAATGTCTATCTCTCATCTTTCAGTCGCCTCCAGAGACACTTTCTGTTCTTGTGGGCTTTCCTAGGCAGGTGAGGGCAGCGGGGGAATGATTTTCCTGCTGCACTCCAACCGATCTGTTAGACACCGCTCCCCAAACTCACTGACCTCAGGAAAAGGCCAAACCGATATGAAAGAACGTGTCCTGGACCGGGAAAGGAGACAAGATCGCCAGGAAGGGAAGGGGGCTTCCTGCCACCTTCATCTCTCGCCCAAGCAGCGCTCCGGGGGGCGGGGCCTGAGAACTTCGCAGGACCCCTGGGAGCACAGGAAACAGATGTTTGAGTACGTAGGACACCCCTAGCCTGAAATCCACACAGTTATGGTTACACACATTCATTCATCTGGTCCGTGAGATATCGTTATTGAATGCCGGGGTTTTTTTTGGCCTGAATTCTGTTCCACTTAACCTCAACCTTCCATTTTCTCATCTCCTCCTATTTTTAACTCATTCTACTTTTATTTTATTACTCAAATAAACCAACACAGTTTTTTTTTTTTTTCTGGAACGAGATGGGTCTTAATCACATCCACTCACCCTTGAACTAATGAATGACCGGTTCATCCACTTACCCTTTTGTTTTTACTCATTCAGCAAATACAGTCACCCCACCCCTTATCTGTAGTTTCGCTTTTCACGGTTTCAGTTATCCGTGGTCAACCACAGTCCAAAAATATTCAATGGAAAATCCCAGACACAAGCAGTTCACGAGTGTAAACTTCCACGCCACGCTGAGTGATGAAGTTCTTGCACCACCCTGGCCCACCCCGCCTGGGATGTGACTCACCCCTCTGTCCAGTGCATCCACACTGGACGTACGGTGCAGTGAGAGATCACGTTCACGTATCTTTTATATTATAGTATGTTGTTATTCTTCTATGATCGGTTATTGTTGTCGATCTCTTACTGGGCCTGATTTGAATTTAAGCTTCGTCAGAGGTGTGCATGCATAGGAACAGACCTAGTATACGTAGGGCTGGGTACCGTTCGAGGTTTCAGGCATCCACCAGGGGTCCTGGAACATGTCCCCTATGGGGAAGGGGGACGGCTGTACATCTCAAGGGCCTTCCACGTGCCAGTTGGTACCAAAGGACATAAAAGCCTAGTGGAAGGTAGGTTTCGAGTCAGAAAGCTTAGGCTGACAGCCTCACTCGTATCTCTCCTAACTGAGTGATTTCGAGCAAATCACGTAACCTGCGTGGCCTTCGGTTTTCTCATCCGTAGAATGGGAATGGTAATACCTGATCTACAGAGTTCTGAGGTTTAAATAAGATTCATGGACCAAAAAAAAAGAACCAGATCCAGTGTCCGATACAAGGCACGCACCTACAAAGTCGTAGTACAATTTCCATCAGAGGCCTACCAAGGGTAGGGCTCAGCCGTAGCCATGGCGACAGTTTCAGACTGAGACTAGTGTGTCATTTCTTGGGGGAGGGAAAAGATATTTCATCACTGATATCGATTAGAATGGCTGGTGCATGGCAATAATAAAAATAATTTTAAAAATTGTCCGTTTTATTATCGTTTTGTATTCCCTACAGACGATGCTGCCCTCACTGCCTGTACCTGGGACGGAGGCCTCCCCCCACCAGCCTCTGGTAAGCAAATAGATTATGCATTTGTGGCAAAGTATTCAGGTGAGGTTCAGAATTAATTAGCTCTATTCTAAATCATATTAATTGCAACCCCCGTTAGAGTCTGGTGAAATCAATGGGCTTTGTTAAATAGCAGGGAATATTTTAGCTAATGCAATAAAAAAATCTATGGATTTTTCCTATTTTAAAGAATTTTCTATTGAAGTAGATTATACATATAGTAAGGTACACATAGCATGTGGCTTGCTGGAATTTCATAAGCGGAGCATGCTCAGTAAGCAGAACCCAGATCACTAACTACAACATTGTCAGCACCCCAGAAGCCCCTTCATGCTGCTTCTGGTGACCAGCCCCTTTTCCCTGTGGCCTTGTTTGACCGGCTTCTTTCACTTAGCATAATATGTTCAAGGTTTATCCTTGTTGAACCATCTACCGGTATTTCACTCGTTTTTATTACTGCATCGTATCCATGTGCCACATTTTATTTACCCATTCGTTCATCAGTTAATCGACATTTTAATGTTTCCATTTTTCGGCTGTTGCAAATAAAGTGGCTATGGAGATCCATGTACAAGTTTTTTTGTGGATAGTGTTTTCATTTCTGTTGGGTGTATATCCAGGAGCGGAATTGCTAGATCACATAGTAACTACGTTTAAACTTGTGAAGTGATGGCACCATTTACATTCCCACCAGCAGAATATGGGGTTCAATTTCTTCATATCCTCTGTGACACTTGTTTCTATCTGTCTTTTTTTATTATAGCCAACCTGGTGTGTGTGAAGTGATATATTACTGGGATTTTGCTTTTCATTTTCCTAATGACTAATGATGCTACGTATCTTTTCATGTGCTTTTATTGCTCATTTGTATATCTTCTTTGTAGAAATGCCTATTCAGATCCTTTGGCCATTTTTAAATTAAGTTAATGATCTTTTATTATTGACTCGTAAGAGTTCTTTATTCTAGATATGTCCCTTATCAGACATGTGATTTACAAATATTTATAAATATAGAAAAATCGAGGGAGCAAATACTCTGGCTCTTAATTCAGTGTCAAGGGGAGGAGTCCCCATGCAGTGCTCATACACTTGGAAGAGGAAGCAGTGAGGCCAGAAGCAGCTGGGGGCATCTCAAAGGAGAGGGTGTTCTGAGATGCCGCTGGAGGAGGGGCAGGCTGTAGGGAGACAAGGAAGTTCACGGCCACAGTGCTGAACCTTGAATTATCCAGCGACAAGTTAAACCTTATTCTTCATTCCCACTACTTCTGCAGCGATTTATTGAGGACCTACCCTATGCCAAGCACTCTTCTAGGAAACAAAGATAAATAAGACCGTTTCTCCCCCTCACGGTGCTGACAGTCTAGTGGACCACAGTCTGGAGAAAGACACATAAACAGATATTAGCGTTTGCAATTTAATGTACCCGTTACAAGTATTATGGACACACAGGAGAGGGAAGTTTGTTTTCAGCACCTTAGACTGTCAGATCATTTGTTAAATCAGGCAGTCTTAATCAGGGGATTGTTAATTTAGATGAAAAAAAAGTCGCAGCTTTACTTTTAATACCTAATTTTGAAATTTAACATTCCCTTTATTCATATAAGGAACAAACCAAAGTTGTATTTGCAGCAGCTGCAATTTTGCCATAATAAAAATCACAAATATTTATACATTTTATTAAAATTGTTATGGATCTTAAGATATTTGTGCTCATCACTGCTTCGAAATCATTGTAGTTATTAGATTTACTACTAGATTTTATTGTTGAATGTGCTACTATTGGCCATATATTATTATAGCCAGATTTGGTTTGTTAAAGTTTTGATTTCTGTATTTCAACATAATTGGTTTCTTTTGTAAGCTTATATATTTTCTCTTATGTATTCATAAACTTGAGAAGGGGTTTATGAGCTTAATCAGCTGCCAAAGGGCAGATGGGACAAAAATGTTAAGAAGTCTGAATTAAATAATTCTTCATCGAGGCTGGAGGGTCTACGGAACCTGGAAGACAGGTCAATAAGCAGATAGTTTCAATATAATAATAAATATATCACAGAGGTCTGGATAAGGTACAAAGAACAAAGAAACAAAAGAGAAAAAAGAAAAGGAAGATTACTTCTTTCTAGAGCATGCAGAGAGGAACACAGGGGACATTTGAGTTGACTCTTGAAAGATGAAGGTTGACGAGACCTTTGTTCGTGGGTCCCAGCCCTGTGTCCGGTCCTCGAGTTGCTGCTACAGCCTTCTGTCACGTGGGATGGAGCTTCTGCCTGACGTGCTTGCACCTGAAGGCACACGTCCAGAGGCTGGCCGGAGGTGGAGATGGAGAGAAGGGAAAGAGAGACACCCAGCAGACGGAGTCACTCGGCAGAGGGCAGACCCGTGCTTACGGAGCTGTGGCGAAAAGGACGCGAGGAAGAGCTGAGACCACCAGCAGCAGTGGGCTAAGGCTGCGCAGCATAAGAGAAGGACCTTGGGCGTGAGAATCAGTCACACCTGGATTGCACACTCAGCTGGACCGCTCAGAACCTGCGTGGCCTTACACAAGTTATTTAATCTCTTTGAGCCTCTGTTTTGTCACATGTAAGTATGAATTAATACCTGTATTTACAGGTCGTGGAGATCAAGTGATAGAGCATATGGAAAAGTACCTGGTACAGAGTAGGCAAAATCTATAACTGTCAGAGCCTCTTTCTTGCAGTTTGCCCAATGCCAGCATTGCTATCCTTAGGTAAGAATTTGACCTTGATTACTCATTGTCTAAGCCCAGTAAGAATAACTAGATTTATTAACTTCTTACTATGTGCTTGACCTTGTGCTAAACATTGTCCCTTTTCATCCTCACACAAACCTAAGAAGTTAGAAATCTCTATTTTGCAATGAAGAAATGGAGGCTCAGAGACATCAGGTAACATGATTTGCCCAAGGCCTCACAGCTGGGAGGTGGCAGATAGAAATGGAACAAACCCGGATGCAGCTGGCAGTAAAATCTATGCTACACACTGTGCTGCTTCTAGGAAGACAGTCGAAGACCACACATTGGAAAACTCTTTAATCCACACCTATCAACCTTTGACCAGAACTCAAGAATGCCTCGCTTTGATGCCCGTGAACACTAAAACAAACAAAAACAAAGTGAAAATCACTAAAAGGAAGATACTCGAAATAAACACTCAGAAAAATCATAGTAATCTCTCGGGCACTGGGGAATATCCTGATTGTCCCCATACAGCTGAAGGGGACCCCACTGTAGTAAGACCCGAGACCCCGTAGTTCTTCCTTAGGGTTTTGTGACTCCGGTTGCTCTGGGAGGAGGATGATGGCTTCCCTCACAGTCCCTACACTGTGACATTAAGCTGTGGAGGCCCTGGTCACAAAGACTAATATTCGCGTGATGCTCGCCGTTGAGTAAGCGTTCTCACTCACAGGATGCCCCTGACCTTGACAACCCGGGCTCATTTGTATTCTCAGAGTGGGAACCTGAAGTCCGGAGAAGCAAGGTGACGTTCCCACGGTCAACGACCTCGTAAGAGACAGAATCACAATTCAAACTCCGACTTCCGACCCTTTTCCAGGCTATTCCCACCCCTGCTGGCGTCTCCATCCCAGTTCACATGAGAGAGGAGGCCGAGGCCCTTGGGAGGCGAATATCTAGACTTCTCTCAAGGATGTAGCTCTTGGCAACAAGGCCGAAGGCTGGTTGGAAGGAAACAGAAGACAGGATTCATAATAAAAGCAAAAATGTCTAACATTTCTTGAAATAATAGCTTTATTGAGGTATAATTTACATAACTCAAAATTTTCTCTTTTTAAATATGTAATTCAGTGGTTTTTAGTATTTTACAAAATGTTGCAACCATCGCCAGTAGCTCCAGAGCATTCTTGTCACCATGGAAAGAAAGCCCATAGCTGTCACGGTCTCTGCCCACGTCAGACACCTTCACCCCATGGAAACCACTGCATACTCTGCTTCTGCGAATTTACCCTACTGGACGCTTCATATGAACAGCCACTCTGTACGTGGCCTTTTGTGTCTGGTGTTTTTACTCAAATTATAATGTTTTCAAGTTTCATTCATGTCGTAGTATATGTCAGTACTTCATTCTTTTTTATGGCCAAATAATATTCCATTGCATGGATATGCCACATTTTATTTATCCATATTTCAGTTAATGGTTCGTGCTATGTCTACCTTTTGGCTATTTGGAATAATGATGTTATGAACACACACGTACAAGCTTCTGTGTGAACACATGTTTTCATTTACCTGGGGTCTATACCTAGCAGTGGAATGTCTGGGTTGCACTGTAACTTTGTTTAGCTTTTTGGAGGAACTGTCAGAATGAGTTCGTTCTTTATTTATTTCTTTATTCTTTACTATTCTATTTATGCTATTTCCAAAGTGGCTGCACCATTTTACATGTTACCAGTAGCATATGAGGGTTCCATGTTCTACCAGCACTCATTATTATTATTATTATTATTATTATTATTATTATTAATTATTATTATTCTAGTGAGTGTGAAGTGGTATCTCATTGTGGTTTTGAGTTGCATTTCTCTAGTACGTAAAATGTTTTTCTTAGTTCTGTGAGCCACTCGAGAAAATTAATAGGACCTGAGGAGGAGGTCATGGGAACTTGTAATCTACAGCTGGTTGGTCAGAATCACAGGTAACAACTTGGACTTGCAGTTGGCATCTGGAGGGGAGTGGGAGGCAGCCTTGTAAGACTGAACCCCTAGTCTGTGGAACCTGGTGCTATCTCCAGGTACACGGTGTCCGAATTGAGTTAAATTGTAGGACACCTAGCTGATGTTACAGAATTGTTTTTGATGACACGCATTTGGTGACCAGAAGTGTCACAAGTAGCATGGTAGTAATGTGAGAGTAAAGGAGACACACAAGTATAAAGGGAAAAATATGTTTTCCCTTTATACTTGTAGGATTGATAGCGATGGCTGCCCACTATTTCTTTCTTGATTTTCATAATTTGACTCTTTCCTTCTTTCTTTCTTTTTGATGAGTCTAGCTAAAAGTTTGTCGATTTTGTTGATCTTTTCAGAGAATCAACTTTTAGTTTCATTAATTTTTTCTAAAGCTTTTCTATTTTCCTCATTAACTTCTCTCTAGTCTTTGTTTACTTTGCTTGTTTTGGGTTTAGCTTATTCTTTTTCTAGTTTAAGGTAGAAGTTTAGGTTATTGATCTGAGAGCTTTCTTTTTTAAAAAAAAATATGTAGGTAACTACAACTATAAATTGCCCTCAGCACTGCTGTCGTCGCATCTATACGTTTTGGCATGTTGTGTTTCATTTTCATTCATCCCAAAGTATTTTCTAATTTTCTTTGTGATTTCTTCTTTGATCCATTGGTCATTTAGTGGTGTATTGTTTAATTTCTGTATGTTTATGAACTTCCCAGATTTCCTTCTGTTATCGACTTCTAATGTGATCCCATTCATCAGGGGAAATATTTTGAATGATTTCGTCCTTTTAACTGTAATGTGGCCTGTTTTATGGCCTAGCACATGATCTGTTTTAGAGAATGTTTAACGTACACTCAAGAAAATGTGTGTGCTGCTGTTAAATAGAATGCTTTTTAAGCATCTGTTAGGCCTAGTTGGTCTACAGCTTGTTCAAGTCTTTTATTTCCTTGTTGATCTTCTGTCTGGTTGTTCTGTCCATTATTGAAAGTAGGGTGTTGGTGTTTCTAACCATGATTCTGAAATCGTCTGTTTCATCGTCGTTAAAATGTGGCTTGCATTTTGTCCAATTTTGCTTTTAGTATTTCAAACCTCTGTTCTTAGGTCAATATGTGTTTATAATTATTATGTCTTCCTGATGTATTGACCCTTTTATAATTTTAAAAGGTACTTGCTTGTCTCTGGTAATAATTTTTGTCTTAAGGTCTATTTTGCCTGATACAGGTATAGCTACTCCAGCTCTCTTTTGGTTACTGTTTGCATGTTATATCTTTTTCCATTCTTTTACTTTCAACTTGTTTGTATCCTTAACTACAAATTGTGTCTTTTGTAGATGGCATATAGTTGGGTGAAAGTTTTTATCCATTTTTTTCCAACTTTTACTTTTCTATTGGAGTTTTAGTACATTTAAATTTAAGTAATTACTGATCGGGTAGGATTTAATTTGTCCTTTTGTAGGGTTTTTTTTTCCTGTGTGCCTTATGGATTTTTCTCCCCCTACGCCTTTATTAATGCTTTCTTTTGTGTTAGATATTTTCTAGCATAAAACGTCCTCTTGCTGTATATCTGTGTGTATATATTACACACACATATCTATAAACACGTACACACATATGTGCATATACATACATATTTTTTCTTTACTAATTGGCATGAAGATAACAAGATTTTAACTTAAAACAATCTCGTTTGCATTAACACCCTACATTTTTACAGCATGTTCTCATTCACTTTTTCTTTTTAATGCTCAGGAAGGAGAAAGAAATCTGGGCTGGAAACTGCTTCTCTGTTTGGGCCTGAGGGCCTGTTTGGAGCAGTGTTATGCATGCATAATGCTTAACATTATGGTTAACAGCCAGGTAAGAGAGATCTCTTTTCGATTCCTAAGGCATAGATGTTCAGGGTGATCTTCACAGCTCTGTATGGACTTTCTAGCTTCCAAAGTGAATTTATGTCCATCAGTGATTCTCCAAGCGTGGTCTGGGGATCCTCGAGGGTCCCCGAGACATTTTCAGGGAGTCCTCAATGACAAAACTGTGTTCCTAATAATACCAAGTTGTCATGTGTCCTTTTAAGTTCCCATTCTCTCACAAGAACGCAGTGGAATTTTCTAGAGGGTACATGGCATGGGATACCATAACAGATTAAATGCAGAAACAGATCTGAGAATTTACTGGCTCTGCTAAGCCAGGCTAGGAGACTTTGCAGATCTCTGAAGAGATTTGCAAAACTGTAAAACGATGCCACTTCTCTAAGTTGTTTTTGAGAGAATGGTAATATTTCAGGAGATAGGTTGTTTATGTTAACATAGAATGGTTCCTTCTTGTTAATATTAAGTGAGTTAAATGTTTTTTTTTAACTTCTCCGTTTTAATTTACAATAGGTTAAGTATTGATAAATGTTACACATTTAAACAACAGCTTATTTGGGTTCTTGATAAATTTTAAGAGGATGAAGGAGTCCTGAAACCAAAACTTTTGAGAGCAGCTGACATGTTATCTTCCTTAGCCCTCACGCCAGCACTGATGGAAAGCAGGACAGACTCAGTCCCTCACGGCTATGGCTTCTTGGATGCAAAAGCTGAGACCAGGGGCCTGGACTCTGCCTGGAAAGACAGGGTTTGATGGGAAGTCAATGATTCTGAGACCAAACCAGTTAACCAGTGTGACTGGAGTGACACTTTCCGGAAGCTATAATCTCTTGGAGGCTGTTGACATTGTTGACCTCTCCCAAGTTCTGGCTGCTCTCCCCGCCCCGCCTTCCACGACACCCTGTTCCTAGTTTTGCAGACGGCTTCTCCTCCATTTTTCCCTTAAATACTGCTATTACTCCATGTCCTCTGTCCTCTGCTGGTCTCACTATATAGTGCCCTTGGATAAGCTCATTCACCATGATAAATGCTGATTCCCCAACGTGCCTGTCCAGCACACACCTCCTTCTTGGATTTCAAAGCTAAGTACTGGATGTGTCTGCCTGGATGTCAGATGTTTTAAACCCATATATTCCAAACTCTCTAATCATTAGGCATTCCATATATTGTACTAGTCACAGGTAATATGAGCGTGAACGAGACAGAGTCCCTGTCCTCAGGGAAATAGCAGTCTAGTGGAGAAGATCAGTTTGTCCAAAACTGATCTTTCGCATTTTGGGATCTGGTTATTATTATCACCATCAGCCTAATTACCCAAGATTCCTCCTCCTTCCCCATCCCCTCCATCCAGTGAGTCCTGTGCATTCTGTTTTTCTAATGTCTCTCCAGCCTTCACTTTTCTGCATCACTCCCTCAGCTCCCTGAGATCAAGCTTCTCTCATCTCTTCTGTGAACTGTTGATGAAATCTCCTGACCACCCTCTTGGCTTCCCGTCTCATCCCCATCGAATTCATATTTCCCACTGCTGCCTGAGCGATCATTTCATAACTTCAAGTCTGCTTTTCTTACTGCCGTGCGAAAACTCTTCAACGACTCCCTCTTCTCTGTAAAATAAAATCCAGACTCATCAGCCTGCTGCGTGGAGTTCTTCAGAAATCGATCTTTGCTTCATCTTCTATCACTTCTTCTGAATGTATCCAAGACCTTTCTCATGCTGTTTTTGACAGCAAGACTTCTCTCCCTGATCACCTGGTCATCTTTCATGATAAGATCCTTCTCAAGTATCTTATCCTCTGGTAAAAGTTCTTTTCCCAAGGAGTCTTGATTATTCCCCTTTGGGGTCTACACTGTGTCTTGCACAGGTCTCTTTCACGCTGGTACTTACCCACTGTATTTTATATTTTTATTTCCACAGCGATCTCCTTTCTGTACAGAACACCTTGACAGCAGGCACTGTGTTTTATTCATCTTGATCTCACCAGCGCTAGCCTGGTGCCTGGCACAGAGTGAGGACTAAATAAATACTTATTGACTTAATGTTGAAGGTCCATGAAATATGGATCACATTCAGCCTTCTTCCTATTTTTTTTTTAAATTTACAATTTCCTTCCCATTTTCCACCTGATCACCCTCGCCAGAAACACGGGTCACTCTATTAATAGATTTCACACTCTTCCTTATCCCACATAGTCAATGTGTCACCAAGTCCAACTGACTCTGTTGCTGTAATCACTCTCCAGTGTCAACTGCCCTCCATCACCACCTTTACTGAAATCCTCTATCCCTTGTGAAGATATTTTTAACCTCAAAAATTAGAACATGGAGTTTTCATGTCACCTCCAGCTGAGATATTCTGAGAAACTGGTGTAAGTTCTAAAAGGCTGGAATTACTTAAATAGTTCGGTGATTTCTAAGGAGAGCAGTAGAGAATATTTGAAGTCATAATGCCACTAAGAATTCCTGTGGGTGGTCATCTAACCTTGTTTTTAAGATTCTCGGACCTCTGTTTCAAGAGTCTCAGACCTTAAGCTGTTTGTCATCTGAGTGACAAAGGACAAATAAATAACTGAAAATATGATATTGTAAGTATCAAATAAATGAGGAAGTAATTAAAAAGAGAAAAACGGAGGAGATATGACGTGAGCTGGGTTTTAGGTCATTATAGCAGAGACGTGCCAGCTCACACCTACTGTGGCCCATATGGAGACACTCCAGCTCCAGTCTCCATGGATGGAACTGGACCCTTGTCCACCAGCCGAGGTTGACTGACCAGAGAAAGTTGATCCAAGGGTAGTTCATTCTCGGCAGTCTGAAATCTGTGACTTGGACCACCCTAAAAAGATGAGCCATGTCAATCAGATTCCCTTCTGGAATCCAAAATTGGGGAACCAAAATGGGAGACCTGGCAGTACCCACAGGCACTCAAAGACTCACTTCGGGTGCTACCCTGAGGCCACGGTAAGACTGGAGAGTTCAGGTCAATCCAAAGCCTTGGGTGAGCCAAAGTCACGAGGAGGCTGAAAGGATGCGTGGAGAGAACAAGCTGGTCGGCAGAGGAGTCGAGAGCCCTTGGTGGAAGTGACGATGGCATAAGGAAAAGACCACGCTACCGAAAGGGATGGTAGAGCAGCCGGTCCCTAGGACCACCTTGGAACTTGATGTTTTGCCAGCTCCCGTCCAAATCTACCTGCAAATCTATGTACCTTCTAAAACTATGGCCCCTCCTTAACCTTCCTTTCCCAGTGACTGTTTGAACGCTGATCCTTGCAACCTGAGCACTCAATTGGAACAGATTAAACCAGGCAAGAACAGAGGGAAGAAGAATTCGAGTAGCGGGGGTCAGCGTGGATGGCGGTACAGAGACTGGGTTTCTCATGGATGGCTCAGGGAAAGAAGGAAAGGGATTTTTTTTTTTAAGTAGGAAGTAAATGTGACTGGAACACCTTCATTTTTTAAAATGAGGCAAATTGGCATTTGGCGAATGAATGAGTGAGTGAATAATGATATAGGTCCAGACCAGAAAGTACCCAACTTTGGATAAAAGGATCAAGACTTTAGACTCGATACCATAGGCGCTAGGAGACCATGGTAGTTTGGAAAAGGAAGGTGATCCCACCAATATGGAATCTGAAAAATGACAGAGGTCTCGGAGACATCTCACTTCCCGCACTGAAGCGTGTGTGTCCCATTCCCTCGGCGATGGATCATACGTACGTGCTCCTGTAACACACGGCTGAGAGAACCCGAAAGCCACCTGGGCTTGGGAAGCAAAGCTACCACTCAGGAGAGTCTGAGGGAGGAGGTTTCCACTCAGTCTAGAAGCGAGGAAGGACAGTCACAACTATAGATCAGCGAATGTCACCTCCATGTACAAACCCATGTGTGATCAGCTCAGAAGGGCCCATTATGACGAGGACTGCTGGGCCCCCGTTGGAACTCCATGTAGAACCCAGATGTCACCCGTAGAACCCGGATGTCAGCCAATCATCCTCCCGACCGGGCGTCTGCAGCCGCTGTCTGTTGCACACCATGTCGGCATGGATCCCCATCTCAGCCACTCTTTCCATGGCCCCTCAGAACCTACTCAGGTAACGTGAATGAACAGTCGAGAGTATCCTGACGGTTTCACGAGGGAGATGACATCGCACAACCCACAGCAAACACGTAAACAAGAAACAACCCACCAGACGTGCATGTTCTGAAAAGCCCTCCTAGTGTGGACATCCACCGGGCGTTTCTTCAACCCATCCCCCTGGCTGAGTCACCTGGGTCCCCTTTCTCCATTCGCATTTCCTCTGCTCATTTATGCAGAGTAATTCTGTTCCGCCCTAGCTGCTGTCCCCAGTATGCACGCCCAAACCCAAAACACAGCAGACTCACCCTCCTCGAGATGACGCTCAAGGTTATAAATAAAGCATTTTGTTGTTGCAACACGGAGCCATAAGCATACGGATTAGTCTCTTTCAACGTGGCCCCAGCTGTGTTTGCCCGGCCCTACCACTTTGCTCTCTAGGCTTCTGTTTCGTATCCTTTAACATGAGGCCCAGGTGGGTCGATCCTCGTGGATCCCCTCTACCTACGTATGAGTACAGTGGAAGGTCAGTAGCGGGTGAAGATGCCAGCTATATCAACCCAGGCCGTGGGGAGCCTGGGGATGGGAGGGGCGGAAAGGGTGAGGGAGGACGGGGTCAGGAGGACAAGGTCCTGGTGGCCGGGAGAAGGAGCCGTGGCGCCGCCCCCTCCAGCAGGCGTGATGCAGCCCGAATGCAGAGTGGCAGGAGAACGGCTTTGTCTCCACCGCCGCCCACGCGCTGACTGCATTAAGGCTCGCCCTGGGCCCACGATGACTTTTTGATGAAGTGGATGCAGCATCCTGCAGATGCCAACAGCATCCTGCAGGGAAGAAAAGAGCTCAGCAGAAAGCACACCCAGCTTCCCAGCATGCCCTTCTCTCTCGCCTGCTTCCTCTTTAAAGTGTGTTTTCTGGATGCTGTTTTTATTCTAAGCTATCTATAGCTATTCCGTAAGGCAGGAAGGGGGGAAATCCTGCAGCCCGGTGGCCAGTTTCTGTGGGTACACCTGTGGGTGTCTGCTGTACTGGGCAAGAACAGAACAAAGTCGCTTTTATCTCCAGCTTTCCAAAAGCCTTTGTGTGCTTTAGAAGCTCTGGTTATTACTGCATTAGCAGAGCCGGGGCCAAGGCGTGGATACACGAGAGCCGTCCCAGGCAGCTTCAGCGAGTTCAGACTTCTCCTGCTGTGACCTGACCTGACTCCTGGTTTGCCATCCACGCATCCCGTGAAGGGGCAGCAGGAAGGAGAGGCCAGGCACCTTACAGAAGGTGCCCTGGGCCTCTCACCAAACTGGTCTGTTCAGTTCCCAGGAATCAGTCAGAGCATGATGCATTTTGGCAATATTGTGTTTCTTAAAGCACCAGCCGTGGAGCATGGGTGAAAACTGTTGCGTAAGAATGTCACTGAAGCCAGATTTTCGCAGGTTTCAGCAAGCAGGTTACGCCGGAGGGGCTGGGGGGGACGCAGTGTTCACGTTTGAGTGCATCCCTGGGGTTGAGGACTGGGGTTCGGGGTGGAACCTGCCACACGGGGTGGGGACAGTCTTTGCCGAGCACAGGTTCACGCACAGGTTTGTTCCAGATTCCTACTCACAACACCTGGGAGCGTTGCCATCTGTCCCAACCCCTACTCGCACGGAGGAGGAGAGGAACACGCAAGAGGCAGGGTGGTGCGCCTTGTCCAAGGTCATTCCCGACGTGTCCAAGGTCATTGCCATCCGTCGACGTCCCTCTAGGGTGGCCGTAGCCTGGGTGCAAGTGGAGCATGTGTGGCGTTCATTTGTGCTGCGGGTCTGGAGGCGCAGGTGCCCTTTGGGTGACAGTGCCATTACAATGTCAGTGTTTAGGCAGATGAGTCCCAGGAAGGCACAGACTGTATTTTCATTGGCTCTTATGTGGCACACAGCAAAGCTCATGCATTTGGACAAACACTAAAAAAAAAAAGATCCATGTCACATCCTCCAAGCAGCTCCACTGCTCCTATCTTCATGCAAATGTGGAGAAACAGTTCAGTGGGAGAGGGTGCAGCATAAGAGAATGCAGGCTGGCACCCCGCGAGGTGGTACAGCCCAGGGGCTCCACAGAGCACGTGACTTCCAGGCTCAGGGTCACTTCCTAAGCTATAACCAACAAACTGTTGACGCGCCTGGTCTGCACAGCCCCATGTGAAGCCGTCGGGCCCATCTTCAGGCTCCCTGTTCCACATCCAGACGTGGTCTCCTTGCCAGCTCGAGTCACATGCCACTTCCTCCAAGAAGCCTTCCTGGCAGTTCCCTTCTTCCTCACATATCCCACCCCCCGGGAGTGAGGGCTGTTGCCCACACATCCTAGGTGCGCCCTATGGGGGCTGTCAGTACGTCGTGAAATGATGTATTTATAGGTCCATCGTCCCCTTCGCTCTGCCCTGTCCAGTATGAGAGTGAGCGGCCGTGTGTGGCTGAGCACTTGAACGGTGTCTTGTCCGCATGCAGATGTGTTGTAAATACAAGGAACATACCAGATGAGAAACTGTGTGAAAAAATAATGTAAAATATCTCAATTTTTATATTGATTACATGTTGAAATGATAACATTCTAGATATAATGGGTGAACCTATATCTGATTAAAATTTCATCTGTTTCTTTTTACTTTTTCAATGTGGCCATTAGACAATTTTAAATTACATGTGTGGTTTGGCTTATATTGGACAGGGCTGCTTTGACTGTCAGACACAAAAGCGACCATGTCTTATTCATCTTTGCACCCCACCCCCCAGTACCTAATACAAACACACATTTGGGTGCTATGAAGTAGCAATGCGGGCGTCATCTCCTATTGTCACTGTCCCTACCTACCTGTCTGTCTCCACCAGGATGCTTTGTGGGTCCTGGGCACAGACACTGTGCCCCTCCTCACACAGCACTTGGCAAGAGGCAGATGCAGAAGACATGTCAAAGAAAGTACTTTAAGTATTTAAACGTAAGGGAAGTATTCTATCGACTTGGGGACCGCAGAGGTGACATAGAAACCTCATGTAGATGGGAAAAGAGTGGAGTGGCTGCAGCACGATGGATGGTTCCAGATGAGACCGAGGAAGCAAGCAGGGGAGCAGCTTGCACAGGTGGAGGGACAGCGGTGCGTCCCCATGGCTACCCAGCGGTCTGTAAGAAGAGGGACAAGCTTCTTCAGAAATCAGTAATTAGGAAAACCACTGTGGGCTATGCAAATAAACACAGGACAAAAGACATTGCATATAGAGATTAGTATTCATGGCAATACCAATTAAGAGCTGGGTCCTCTTAGGTTTTTAATTAATAGGATGTTTATTCCAACCTTTAAAAGTCTTTATTATTTCTGAATATAGAAATAAAACCCGCTCATTGTAAGGAAAAAAAAAGACCTAAAACTTCACAATTATATAGAAATGTTGAAGAGAAAAGTCACTGTTTTCCATGACCTCACTCCAAACAGTAACCCCAAACCACTAATACTAGGTTGGTGTTCTTCTAGGCTTTTCTATCATACAGATAGGTCATTTTCTTTGCCTTTTTTTTTTTTTACATAAATTAGATTATATTCTAATATCGCACAACTTTTTAAACATACAGGTATTGCCAACATTTTTTCATGTCAGCATACAAAGATCTGTCTTATTCTTTTCCATTGTAACAGAGTGTTCCATTTATTTAAATAACCCTCTCATTACTGGACATCAGCAATAAGGACACTCTTTTGCTCTTGCAAAAGGATTGCAGCAAACATCCTCAGACAGGTCTTTGCGACTTTGGTGTTTCCATAGAAACACAAGTAATTGCGTTTATCTCCTAATGAAGACAGTGCAGCTAATCAGAATAGGGCCTTTCATATTTAACAAAACAAAACATAACAAAACAAAACCAGATCTGGGTGGTTAGGGAGGAAGGAGATGGTGTTAATAATGGTGAGTGTTTGTTTGGGTTAGATTTGAGGATTTGTGTAACAATGGAAGAAAAGTCCATTTAGCATGCATCTCATCTTCCAGCTCTATAATTCCAAAACAGTTACTCTTACATGTACTCTAAATTAGATTTCATCTAAAAGCCCAACTTTGGATCCGCCTGTGTGACGCTCAGGACCATCCTCTTACCTACATCCCAGTAAGAAATGCGATTGGAGACCTCCTTGGGTCTGGCATTCACTGGGTCCGTCTCCACTCTTTCCTAGGGAAGGACTTCCGGGTTCTCTGGTTACACAGGTAACCATGGTTCGAAATTCAAAACAACAGTACGTCTTTCATAATGCTCCTGGGAGAGGAAAAGTCCAACAGTAAACAATGCCCTAGGCCTCTCCTCCCCTGCCAGTTACACCTGGATGCCCTCCTGGCTTTGCCTTCAGCTAGCAGTGTAGACAGGGGCACGCATCTGTCTCTACCTGTGAAATGGTGCCGCCCACTTCAGTCGTTATTGTCAGGATACTATATGTAAAGCACACAAACAAGGTGCATGTTCCCATAATGGCAGCTGGTATTATTTTCAACTGAAACGCCTAGGAACAAATACCCAGCAAAAGGGATAAAGGTTAAGAGGCAGAAAGGGGAAAATCCAAGGTCGATCCGTGGTCAGTGTGGACCTCTTTATTGCAGCACCTTTGATCAGCGGTTTTCTGTGGCGCCGAGAAACAACATCAATTAAGGCCTGTGTGAGGAATGCTCCATGCGCCTCCTACGGATGTGGGAGGTATGTCATCTCTTCCTGTCTTATAGCTGGGAAAGCTTATCTATGTTTAATGTTTAAGCGGCTTTCTCAGATTGATCAGTCTAGGAAATGGATACACTGGTGTTAAAACTCAGATCAGTTTGTCCCAAACCTGCACTTGTCCAGGTTCCAGGCTGCGCTGTCCACCACGCCAGGCAGCCTCAGAAACCTTTACATGTTCTTATCTCCTGCACCTCTTTCTTCAGCTGTCCCACCTCTGATGGTGCTGGTGGATTCTCTTGCATTGTTCCGTTCTCTGCCGTATCCGTCAGGACTCTCTCAGCTGCACACTGGCTTAAGCACATCGGGGACAAACTGGCTCATACACAGGGAAGGTCTAAAGGTGGACCCAGACTTCAGGCGTGGCTGCGCACGGGGCTCCGGCAGTGTCACCGGGCTCTGCGAGCCCCGTTGTCTGTCGGGGTTCTGGGACTGGCCTTGCTTCCAAAGGGCTGAGCTAGAGACCACAACTTCCCCATGAAGCCATCGAAGCTTAAGGTTCAAGGCCCCTCATCTGCATCAGCCCTTCCAAGGCCTGGGAGGAGTCTTGCCAGTATGCTCACGTGGTCACGCGTTTTTGTAAAATCTGCGAACGTAAGACATTTTTATTGTAGTTGAATAAGAACGCTGCTGTTTTTATTCAGGTTCCCACTCGATGGCAAACATCTTCAGGTGGGGTGACACTGGGGAGACCCCAAGCATTCCTGGAATTAGTCAAGGGGAGAAGGAGTAAAAGACAAGTTTAGTTTGGGTTTGTGAGGATATATTTGTGTGGGTCACAGTCACCTCCAGGTATGCTTTTGTTATCTGCCAGCCACCCCAGAGCAGGAATGGCTTTCTAGAACACGCTTGTCACTCACCATCTTGGTTCTCAGATCCAGGGCCTGGGGTCATATGGAAGCATAAATATGTCCTTCAGCTCCCCCACCAGCTATATGAGAGGAGCGGAGGACAAATAAAGCTTGAAATGTACGGAGCCAGAGACAACGTATGGAAAAGTCTTCCAAACATCAAATATGAAAAGTTATTAAGTGGATGATTCAGTTATCATAATACCTAACAGATTGTAAATCCTGTTATCAGGAAGATGCCTGATATTATAATATATACAATTACCAAAAGATCAACCTCCTTTTGTTATTTTTAATGGATATCGTGAGACATAGGATTTATGAGGATTTTCATATTTGTAGGATATATACTCCAAGCAGAACAACAAAAGCAAATACGTTTGTAACAGTTTATATATGACAAAAAGAAGAGATGTTTTCTCCAATTTGAATACAATCATAAAAATTTATGTGGCATTATCAATAGCAACTTGAGAAGCTAAAATAATTTTTTTAAGTATCAATAATAAAAAAATTTTTTGATCAGTCATTCTAGAGGCTTCAGGAAGGAAGGAAATATTATTAAATTATTTTTCTCTTCTCCCATTAGGCTATATCACAAAACTGTTAACAAGTGAACAGGTAATGAAAGAGTTTGTAACCAAATGATATTTTTAAAAGCGAAGGATTTTAAAGACATGCAGATAATACAAGGCAGTAGTAAGATTAATAATAAGGTGGTTAATAAAAATATTTTGTTCTTTTTCTGGATGTGTGATTTTTGTGGTATCTGTCAACCTAAAATGTTCAATGTATAATAAATTAATAAAATTATAATTTTTCTCAATTTAAATAAATATTTATATTTGTAATAATTTTCTAGCCATAATGTTGATTATTTTTCTTACAGCGGATCCCCCAAATCTAAAAAAGCTTCAAGCCTCCTCTAAAACCTGGATCCATGGCTGGTCAAGGCAAAAAGTGAAGCAATATTGAAGGTTGCTTTTGTTTTACTCATAGCTGGTGAGTCTGTGTTTCTGTATAAGATTCCACTCAAAGAAAACAGGATTTGCGCCTTTGGAACTGGAAAATTAGTCTTTAACCAGGCCAACAAAGAAGGCCGCATGGAAAGACAACGGACACTAGATTTGGGTCCAATTTTTGTCTTTCCAGAGGACTGAGAGAGCTCAGAGGACTCCTGTATGCTTGGTAGTCAGTCCTGTCGTCTGAAAAATGAGAGCTTTGGGTTAGACGAGCTCAAAGTTCCTTTCCAGTGCTATGTTTCTGATTTTAACAGTTAGCGTTTCTAAGTCAAGGCACTCCCCGGCTTGCAGTGGAGAAAGAACACAGGAGAAGGGCTCATGAATTTTTAATGTGCAAGTGACTGCTTCTGAGTTTGTGAAACCCGATCGCTCCCATAAGTGGGTTAAACATATCACTCATGTATTATTTGCATCATTCAATTATTTAATTCATCCTTTTTTCATAACAGGGCAAAGGTAGACTTTTGCACCACCCTTTTTACGTATAGTAATCACAAATTCTGCAAAAGTAGCATCTGAAGCAGTTAAGCTTTAGAGTAAAAAGCATACCACCACACTCGTTTCTGTACACTTCCTCACTTTTTCAAGCTATTCTTAGCAACGGGATCCCATTTTATCTCCACCAGATTCTTTAAGGGTACACCAACCAGGGATAATTATTGCCATTTAACGGATTTGGAAACTGAGATGGAAAAAGGCTAAATCACTTTTCGTTTTGGTTGATTAGAGACAAAAACTACTAGAATATAGGCCCTGCAGTGCCCCTCTGCCTACGAAGGTCCATATATGGAAATCAATGTCAGATGAGAGGCAGACGCTCTGGTTACCTGGCATGTATTAGCCATTAGTTTTATGACAGTGAGAAGCTTCCTCTCTGCTGGCCTTTTTCCTCTGTAGTTCACTTCTACCACATTTCTATCCACTAGGAGTTCCCCATTTTAAAAAATGTTTTTCCGGTTCAATTTTTTTAAGCTATAAACCACCACATTATCGATGAAGCCTGTCTGCACTGTACTGTTTGAAGCCACTGAGCCCATCTTCAGGCTGCCTGTTCTACCTCTGGATGTGGTCAGAGATGCATCATGGTCCACCTCTTCCCATGATGCATCTTGCTACCGCCATTCATGTGCCGCTTCCTCCAGGAAGCCTTTCCTGACCACTACCATCTCCCCAACACATATCCCGTCTCAAGAGTGAGGTCCATTGTCAAGCATGAGTGGCAGAGTAATACGAGGTGAAGACAATATTTATGCATTCTTCGGGACAGATCTGGAATTCATTTTAATTATGAGAGGAAAGGCTATGGAGAGTAGCCAGTCCCTGAAGGTAAGTGAGACATTGTCCTGAACCCCTTGCCAGCCCCAGGGCACACAGCTAACTGTTCTGGCCAAGCGACTAGCAACACGAGATAGCTCGGGGCCTGGAGAACAAGATAGCACGTGCGGGCACGGGTTGGCTTCCTGGCACCGGCTCCCTCTCACTGACCTCTTCTCCACTGGGTGCTTGAGATTAGGTGCTTTCTTCGGGGACAGTTAAACAGGCCACATGAAGGGGACACGGGCACTTCCTACAATGGTGCACCTCAGCCTCTGTGTACCCGCCAACTGAGGGGCCTCTATTTGAATATTGATGACCAGCAGCTTTGTCACAGTGTCCGCACAGCCAGTGCCACCTCTCTGCTCTACCCTGTCATTGAAAAGACAGCTTCCCTTTGAAGGGCAGGCCTGCTCAGGCGAGGGCAGTGATACTGAGAACTCAGCCGGGAGGGTTGGGCAGCCCACATGTGCCTATGCCAGAATACACACACTCATGCGTGCACACACACACACACACACACACACACACACACACACACACACACACTTTGTCTTACATGGACGTGGCACAGAACTCGGCTCTGGGCCCATGCCGATTTTCAATGGGGTCTGTCCAGCATGGGGTCCGTGCACCTTAATTGTTCAGTCACTTTCCTCCATGACTACATCAGGCATGGAAACACTCAGAGCCACCAAGGCAATCAAACTTTCAGCCCCAAGTACCACACATAAAATCCAGATGCAAAGTGAGACTTGCAATCGCGAATTCTGGCTTTTCAGAGTTTTTCGTGGAGAAAACACCGCGTGGTTTTATTATCTGCCCAAGTACTGCTTTGTAAGGTCTCTTCCTACCTAACGTTTCTTATCGCTGGTAAAATTTTATTTTTTAGCGTTCCCTGTACATCTAGGCCATTTCCTGGCCTTCGCTGATGATAATCTATAATTGCCAGAAAGGAAGAAAGAGATGGAGTGGGAAGAGATAACGCTCGCTTAATGAGCGCCATCAGAATGCTAAGGTCTGTGCAATGAATATGTCTTTGATACCTCCCTGCGATCATCAGAGGTTAGAATTAGGATTCCCGTTTTCCAGATGAGTCAACTGAGGTTCCTCAAGTTTATGCAGTCACCCAAGCTTACACAAGGAGAGGATTCTGGCCTGATCAACCCCTGAGACCCATCTCCAATGCTCACATCTGCCAGCTGTTAATGACAGCTAACAGTTTGTCAACTCTAGGGACTCTCTGGCCCTCAGCAAATGAAATCCATCTGCGTTTGTGAGTCCCTCCCATGTTCTCAAGTCTGCCGTTCCACCTCAGGAAGGGAGACCCATAAAAATACTCTCCATAGTAAAACTACGAAGAGATTAGCCTGCTGTGAAAGGCTAATCTAGGCAGGACCCCAAACACGGGCCATTATTCTTCTAACTGTTTCACGATATTAACGAACCTTGGTCAGGGTTCCAGTTGCAGCATAAGGCATCTGGGAATTAATTCAAAGCAAAAAGGTGCCCTTCTCCTAGATTGTAAGGTGATCTTAGCTTTGTCACTCAACGTTGTCGTGTCCTACTTTCCTGATCTGTAAAATGGGCACAATTAATGACGCTGAAGGTGTTACGAGTCTGTATACACGAAAGCTCTCTTTGAAACTATTATTCAGGTTTCTCGGTTTCCTCTAAAAAATATAGCCAAGGTGTGAAATAGACACAATGAAATAACAACAGCTGATATTCATCGACTGTATACTGTGTGCCGGCACTGTGCTAAGAGCCTTAGAGTTACCATGTCATTTAATTCTTCCAACACTAGGGGACAAGTACTAGTATCACCCCTGTTTTACAGGTGGGAAAAATACGACACGGAAAAGTAAGAACACTTCCGGGTCACGTAGGTGAAAAGCGGTAGGGTCAGGTGAGATTCTAACCCAGATGGTTTCCTTCTAGAGCCCATGCCACGAGCCGCTACGCTATACCGCCTCCCACGTGTAAGTATAATGAAATGACCCTCAAGAGATTAAACAATTCGGTTAATGATCAAAGGACAGACATTTGACCTACATGCTCCTGTCAGAAGATCCTAGTTCCAATGCGCACCTGGCTGAGTTGGCATCTTGGAAGATAGCCTTCTTCGTCCCTGGCACCAACCCACGATATCTCAGTTCATGCCGGTTCCCTGCCAGGCTCCACCCCCATTTCTTCCCATCAGCCACCGTCCCCCTCTGGCCTTTCTCTCCGCTGATTCTCAGTGGCCTGCAGAATCTATCACGCTGTTCCTCCAGCCTGCCTGCCCCGAGAAGCCTTCTCAGACCCCAAGATTAGGCTGCATGTCTGCCTTCGTTGGCCCCTAGCATGCCCGAGCCTCCTCCTGTCCTGGCAGGACCTCACCCCGTGGAATCCTCCCCTTCTGTGTCTGTCTCCCTGTCACGTGCACCTTGAGGGTGGCACTGCGTGTCAGCCATCTTTGTGTCTTTACTTCGTCCTGCCCATATTCGAATTCGTCCACTGCGCATCTTCGAAAATCGCTGGACTGTGGTAACTGGTGTTGGATCCTGGAACAAATAGAGGACATTATAGTGGGCAAAAAAAAAATGGTGACATCCCAGTAAAGTCTGTAGTTAGGTTAATAGTATGGCACCCACTTTAATTTCCTAGTTTTGATGAAGGTGGCATGGTTATGGTTATGAAGATGTCAGCCGTAGAGGAAGCTGGGTGAAGGTTATATGGGGACCTTCTATAGCATCTTTCCAACTCTTCACTAAATCTAAAACGATCTCAAGATCAAAAAGTTTGAAACTCAATTATTAGGTGGCTTTGCAGCACAGTGTTTAAGCCCACCCATTTGGCATCAGACAGACCTAAGTTAAAATCCTAACTAAACCATTTATATTTACCGTGTAATCTCAGACAAATCAAAGTCAAACAGTCTCTCTGAACCTCATTGTTAAATGGCCTGGCACAGTGGAACCTCTCAGTACATGGTGGCTGGTTTTGTTGCAGTAAGTACTATATTCATAATAACTAAGTGTTGTTACTGTAACAGTATGTTGAGGATAGGGCCTGAACTTCCCTTTTCAAACTTACTCCTGCTACACACCCCCAGCGTCCCGACACACCCTGTACTTAAGCTAAACCTGCTCCTCCACTCAGCCAAGGGCTCTGAGAGTTCTGGCCACTGCTCTGGCACCGATGACACAGCAATGAACGAAACAGGTGAAAACTGCTGCTCTGAACGGCTCACAGAGATAGACGGGCAACCGATAGGTAAAGCTGACAGTGGACCAGTTCTCACTCCAAATCAGGCAGCAGCAGCAGCATCACCTGCCAGAAATGCACATTCTCCAGCCCCGGCTCAGACCTCCTGGGGCAGGCCCCTGCAGACAGTTTTAACAAGCTTTCCTGGTAATTCTGGCGAGCACTCGATTGTAAGAACCCATGAAAAGGCATGTCAGTGATAATCAGTGTTTCAGAGAAGACTACAGCGGGAAACGAGGTGGGTGGTGACAGGCCACGGTGAAGAGGGGGCTGCAGTTTTTAGCAGGGTGGTCGGAGAAGCCTTCCTCCGAAGGTGCCATTCGCTCAGGGACATAAAGACGATGAAGCTGCAGGCCTCCAGGAGACCCAGTGGGAGGGCGTTTTGGGCGGAAGTGATGGCAAATGCAAAGGCACTGAGGGCCCAGGGTGTGCAAAGAACAGCAAGGAGTCCAGTGTGGCTGGCCTGGGGTGAGGAGCGGAGGGGTGGAGAGCAGCAGGAGAGGACGGAATGGCCTTGGGGACCAGACTCTGTAGGGTCTCGTAAGCCACTGCAGAATATCAAATTTCCTTATTGAACCACGGTTCTTCCAAAAACTCTCTACCTTTTCCTGTAAAGGCTAGAGCCCTCCGCTACCCCCCAACTCACCGGCCCTGCCCACCCACCCGTGGACCTAGCCAACCCCTTCTCTTCTTTAGTTTCCCCATTTCATGCTGTTAAAATGAGCCTCCTCCATCCCTCACTTCCACAGACATCTTGGTTTAGCCCAAGCTAGAACATACCCTTGCCTAAATTATAGGTTTTTGCCTGTATTTTGCCTGTATTTTGACTTGTCCAACCTGAAGCAGAAATTTTGTCTTCCCCACCATGATTTCCGGTGCCCATCCCCGTGTCTGTGCATTGCAACACTACATAAATATTTACTGAATTTCTCTTAATGCATCGGGATAGAAACCAACACATTATTGGCACTCAATAAATATTACAGATGTTGCCAATGATTGTGCAACTTCCCTCCGAGGTAATGGGAAAAGAAGCGTATAGATTTATTCTTAAACCACCAAAGCATTTTGGATGCAGTTGAAAGACTCCCCCAGAGTTTGACTAAAACCTGCACTGTCACTCCTTATCCCAGCCACACTCCCTTTGGGCCTGGTGGTCTGACCAGTTCTGGGTTGGCAATGATTCTGAGCATTGCCAGAGAGTATCGCCAACTTATTGCTAGCCGTGGGCCCACACAGACCAAGGTGAGAGGTGGGTTTCTATTCCAGCTCCACTATTCACAGGGGTGCTTCTGTTTTGCTTTTCTTTCCTTCCTTCCTTCCTTCCTTCCTTCCTTCCTTCCTTCCTTCCTTCTTTCC